>JANSTT010022315.1:0-42470 GCA_026745375.1 Platyura marginata | reverse complement strand
GAAGTATGTAAATTCTATATATATATATATATATATATATATATATTTTATATACCAATACTATGGCATCCCCATAGGGAAGAGGAATCGGATCAGAATATAAAATACCCAACGAAATAATTACATATTTTTAAATTTGGTTCATTGAACCCGACATGTGGATGTGATTTGAAGCGAGGAAGAAGAGAGGAGTCCAACCGAGTCTCTCAAAGAAGCTATGTTATATAAATGTATAGTTTCGTTATATGGGGATCAGTAACAAACGAATAAATAAGTCTCAGAATGATGGAAAAAAAAAATATATATAAAATAAATTTTTCAGTTTCGTGTGCTGCATGACTTTTCTTTTGTATCTAATTTGAACTTAATTCTATTATGTATTGTTGCGAGAGAGCTATTTCTTTTGTTGCCACTTAAAACGAGTATGTATATCTATCTATCTATGTATATGGACTGAGTTACTTAAATTCTTTCTGAAAATCTACCATACATATGTAAGTAAATTGAAAGGAACAGGTTGTTTTATTATAATTTTTAAGAAATCCACATCAGCCACAAGCTCATATGTCAGGTCAGATGATTTTTTTTTTCTTCTTTTTTTTGGAGTAAAGTTCAGTCATATATGTAGTGGCTTTATGTGATTATTTACGTTCCATATGCATAAAATCTTACAAAAAGAAAGAACATCTTAAGGAATATGCATAAAAAAAAAATTGTTTCTTAAGAATATTCTACGGAAACAATCGATCAAAAGTAGTAGAATTATGAGGATTCTCAAAATAGAAAATCTGCTATGATGAAAATATTAAAGTTATTTTTACGTTTTTTCGGTCGGATTCCAACAATAGTCTAGAACCAGAGGGCTTACTCTCTAAATTTGTGTCGTTTTTTTCTTTTTTTCCTACTCTGCAATAGTATCGTCGATAACGTGAAACGCCCCCTTTGACATTTAGGGTGAATTGTTGTAGTGGAAGTGCTTAAAGAGACAATATTTAAGGAGGCCTAAATGACTATCGTTTTCAAGAGTAAGTCCTCAGATAAAAAAATGGATGTTCCCCAAATGATTCCGATGTGAATAAAATATCCGATTGGCAAAATTTTAATATTCTACGAAAATAATTTGTATGTTCGCCATTTTTGAATCGATTAGCTTGAAATTTCCAGAAGTATTGTCCACCATTTTGAAAGATAAAAACTTGAGAATATTTTGAAAAAATCAAAATTGAAGTCATAAGTTCGACACTGCCATTATCATTCGTTATATATACATATCGTCATTTTCTGTACGGTAAAACTATCAGTCATCGCCTTAAAACTTCCTCCACCATGTATGTCTTAAGTTAAATATCCCGTTTCGAAAGGTAAGTATAAATATAATCTTTTGTACGTGCACTTAACATAATAATATTATTACCATGCATCATGGTACTTGGTATGCAAGTGAGAAGGATAACGAGGAATCTCTCTGTACGTATGTACAAATGTACGTAAATGGAATTATACAAAATACAACCAACATTCAGGTTGAGGTAAAATGAAACGAAAATTCCAATCAGTAAACTTTTTGATATTATACAAAAGAAAGATAGAAACAGTTAAGGGTTGTCGACCTTAAAATTGTGAAACTCTTATGTACAAAAATAATAATATCACCCATAAACGTTCATTTCATACATAATTTTTTTTTTTTTTATTATTATTACAAATGTACAGAGACTATGTGACAAAGCCCCATACGTATTGTTCGTATACATTTTTTTTTCTGTTCCCATTGTCTCCATGCTGTATTATTCGTGATATATACCGACGTTAATGGATACCTGAACGTAGGATGTATTATTCTAAATGTAGAATAAGTACTGTACACATAACATACACATTATCTACCTCCATCTATATGTAGTACTATATTATGGTGGTTTTTAATTTGATTTTGTTGAATTGCGCAAATTACGTAAGCATACCGGCCTGTAGAAACGACGGCACTATGATTGCCAAAGGATTCTTGGTATCGTCTAAATATGCATCGTGCATCGTACATTTTCGCCCAACTTACCAATCATCCAATCATTTTTTTTTACATCGCTGATGGGTAAGTAGTTTTCTACCCGTTTTGGAGATGTCATATAAGTAGGGACCGGATATTAGATAATAGCACGGAATAGTGATTCTGATTACTGATACTACATTTGGGTATGCATATTAAGAAGCTCTACAATTAGTATACATTGGTTGAGTTTACCACATTTATCTCTCTCCCTTTATGCGTATTCTTATATAAATAACACACCCCTTCCCCACATTTATAATAAAAAATGTATATAAAAAGAAAAGAAAGAAAAAAAAAACAAATTACTTTTTTGTTATGCGTTGCTCCTCCGGTTATTTATTTCGTTGTTTTGAACAAAATATTTGGTTGCATTTAGAAGACACATGGACACAATTTTTAATATTCTTTCTGATTTTTTTTTCTATTCTTAATTGATTTGAAATTATCTGAAAAATAAATAGGAAAATATCAGTATTCAGAAAATAAAGAAAAATTTTTTAAAAATTATTTCACAGGAAAAGGAAGACGCAGAAATGAGAAAAGGGGGAGGGGAAAAGGAAAGCCAAATAAATACACCCATCCCTTGATTTGCACGGTTTGTAAATAAAAAAAAAAATTAATTCTATGATATGGAACGCACACGTGTATCATGATCTACCGTGTAAATCGAGAGATGGGTGTATAGAACAAAAATAACAGTTATGTGACATAAAACGAGAGAGTTCCAAGTGGTCCCACCATGAACAAAGAACGAAGAGCAAACTAAAAGGATATGACAAAAAATTATTTAAGGTACAAAATTCAAACGACTTGAAAGAAGTTTAGCAATATAATAGCAAAATAATGGACTCGTCTTTCTTCGTTTTTTTTTAAACTTAGTTGCTAATTAAATAAAATCCCTCATCACTATAACAGGGTGATCTATTATGTAATCCGAACGAAATCGGATTCGACCAAATTTTTATACTTTGGTATTATGACATTCGATATTCGATACGATATCCGATCCGCCTGTAGCATTATAAATTTCGAATTCGGATTTTTTCCGAAAACGATATGTCAAATACGATACCTCTTTATATGGCGGATTTATATGATCCAAGTCTTAAAATTCTACGAATGTTGCGTTTAAATGGATTTTTTTTTTTAATTTAAGTATAATTTTTAAAAAATGGAATTACATCAATATTTAATTTTATTTAATTTTATATTAAATTTTGTGAAGATATTTTCTATTAAAATACCATAGTTCAATGGCCGAAAATTCGACAGCGTTCATAATACCACAATACGAGGTGAATCGAATCCGGAATTAAATTCAATTTCGTTCAAATTGCATAATAGATCCCGCAGGATTTAGATAATTGCTAACATACATAAATTAATGCTGTGCCATTACTATCTACATACATACATATCTACAAATTGTTATATTATTTACTTATAAATGTTCAAATTTAACATAGTGCTCAATAAATGTGTCCGCTTTCAATCAACTTCTATCTTCTATAATACCTGCCTGGTTCATTGACCTCGTGGTAAACAAATTTGGTCGGGCAAGTTAAATCTATTTATTTATTTTTTTTTTTTTTCACTTCATACCAACGAAAGAGAGGGAGTAGATAAAATCATTTGTTACATAATTTATGTATATATATGTCGGCAATGATCGTATCGTACCCCAATAGCTTAATAGTTAATTGATTTAAACGCCCATTTATTGTGATTGTGACCAAACTAGAAGCTCAAAATTATTATTATTATTATTAGCACTGGTTAAAAAAATATTTGTTTTTTTTCCATAGGATATGTTTATTTTTAGTATAAAAGTTTAAATTCAGTCTAATAAACGTTTTAATTTTGTCTTTTTTTTAAATTTTTATTTTAAACCAACGGACACTTATAGGGAATTCCATCTTTACAGCAGTATTCTCTTCCTGCCGATAAATTAGTATTCGTCCATGTTGAATTACAGTTCTGTATAAACAAATACGCTCTCTCCTTGTGACAGTCCCGATCCAATGAGCCACACACGATAGCCGCCGAATTTGGCAAATGTTTTATTATCTAAAAAAAAATTTATATTTTTGCATAAACCCCTGATCGATACTATGAAAATATTTCACTTACAGTTTCTAAGCATTTATTTGTACACTGTTTATTGCCGGCTATTGTACATGGAAACAAAGCATCGTGTTCGTGCAATAATGCTGGATTTCCTTTTGGCGGTTCCGAAGATCCTCGGGTAAATTGACCTGTCAAAAATACGGCACACGTACACGGTACTTGATCCTTTCCAGCGGTAGCATCGAATTTTTGAAATTTCAATAGTGCATTTTCGAAATTATTCTTTGCTTGAGATGGTACCGAATTTACAATGCACAATACACAACCAATAATCGTAACAAAAAGCGTAACGTTAATCATCATCATGATGATGATTTTTACCCCGACTAGATGGTACTAATTGAAAAACTCTATTAAGTGGGCCGAATGCATTTTAGTTGCATTTAATAGTCAAAATTTTGTTGTTGTTTAATTGTCTCGTCGCAAAATAATAAACAGCATGTTGTTGCTGATGCAGCGACATCAGCATTTTACCCATTTATTTTTTGTATTATTGTTACAAATTAACATTCAGGAAATGTATTTATTGTGAAGTTAAACTTTGTGTTAGAGCATTCTGAGAAATTCATAGTCCGCATCATTAGATTTTAAGGTGACTAATTGCAAACAATTATGGTGGATGTGGTAATCATTCGGAAATTAGTGTAGAAATGGCTACAAACCCAACATTTATTTGATAAAAAACAATTAGGTCTTCAAATCAAATCAATAATAGAGATTAAAATCATTTAAAGAAAATAAACTCTTAAGATAACGCGATATGTTTGAATCAAAACAAAGTTTAGTTGGACACTTTTATTCGAAAGAATTCTTTATCTCTAACTACATTTTCACAACTAGGTAACTTTTCTTTTCTTATATTTTCTCTTTAGTTATTGTGACAGAATCGCTAAATTCGTAATTTTTCTGAGACTTAAACATTGAAATGCTAATGACTAGAGAAAAGTGGTGTAATTGTATTAAATGGTATTTGTAGGAGGGTATGGGCACCAAAGTTACACGACACTACGACCTATAAGATCTATTATAATGGCATCATACAGTTTGCCTGTAACGGTTTGACCTTGAAGGTCAGCATTTCCCTAGGGGCTACTTCCCCTATCTCCATTTGGGATTGTTATTGGTATTGCAGACGTCTGACAGTAATGCACTCATATAGCACGTGTTCAGTCGTTTTTTCGTCCGCCATGCATAGTCTGCAGAGACGGTGTTCGACCAGTCCCAGCTTATGCATATGGTATTTTAAATGACAGTGACAGCCTGACAAGAGTCCCATACGAAAAGAAATGTTGAGAAGTTCTTGTTCCAACCCATGCAACAGCAAAATATAATTTTACTTTACTGAGCCATTGTAAAAAAAAAACGAAAACGAAAAATGATTCTTAAGCTCAAATTGGTTTACACCACCTCAGGAGTCCATAAAGAATTACTACATGCAAAGAAGAATTTAAATCAATTGGCCGATAGGAAGTCACTCTTTAAACAACTTCACAAGAGAGTCGACGTATTCCTGTCAAAACCCTAATTATGACAAAGAAATAAAGTGAATGGAAAACTGCGAGTATGAAAGGAGGAACAATTGCGAATTAAATGAATTAATAGAAAGAAGATATTGTTCACTTCATTTAGGAGCAGCAATTGAGGTGGGCTGGGATACGTAAGCAGAATAAGCGAGAAGAGAATACAAAGAAGTGCATTCAATGTCAAACCAGATCTCAAAAGAACCAAGAGGTGTTATGAGAATGATGCTAAAGTAGTGCAAGTAAGTAATTGGAGATCGACTGTTTAGGATCGAAAGGATGTTGTGAAGGAGAGCAAAGCTCACCTCGAGCTGTAGCGACACAAGAAGAATAAAGTGCAAGTAAATCGTAGTGTGTATGGTGACCAAGAAAAATCAAAATTCTTCTTTAACAGTGTTAGACTTACAGATTTTTTATGAACATCCACAGAAGATTAGGTTCTTTAAAAACAGAGTTATCTATCGATAAAAGGGAGAATGATCTATTCTATATTATCATTTCATAAATAGTTTGTAGTTAATACGAAGAATTGAGTATACATAAATTCGGATATTATGTAACAAAAAATAGTAGGTAAGAGTTGAGTGATGTGATCTCTGGAAAAATGGTCGAAAGGGGACAGAAAATCGAAATATAAGCTGAGATAAAGATTTCCTGGAGACAGTAGTCAGTCAATTAGCCCACAACATTTGAACCATACAATATTTTACAACAATTTTGATCTCTAGGCTCATCATTTGGTTGGAGAAATATAGCAGCAAGCGACTATTTATGACAAAATACAAATAATGCGTTTTTATCACTTTCATTAAATTAATTCAAAATTTTATGTATAAGATTATTGGTTAAGCTATGTTCAGACGATATGTTCACTGTTCATGTTTGTGTCTTCATAATAATACAATTTTTGGCTAGCATCAGAAACCAAATTGTTTCCCCATTATATTACAAATGAAATGTTTTTTTTCACTTTCATAACTACTTAAAAATATAAAATATTAAAAAAAAAAAATAATAACAACCAAAGTCGACGATTTAATATAACAAATCCGCATCAGCTCAAAAATTGTATTTAAAAATTACTTAAATTGGAAGTCTAAAAGGCTGACCACAAACCACCGTTGATGTGCCAGCTTTCTTATTGTTGGACAATGAAGAGAGGACAAACTAAAAATCATTTTTTTTCTCCTTAAATTTATATCTAGATCGAAAAATAAAACAAAACTTACTTTTGGTATTTTCTGCTGTGTAGACATAAAACCGAGACACATCGATTTTGTTGTATGGCTCCACAATAAATCTCCTTTACCGGTACTTGGATCATAGACAATCGATAGAGCTCCCCCGTAAATTTCCTTTAAATTCGATAAAAAAGGTGATCCCAAAAATTTAGTCTTGAATGTATTGTCAAGTGAAGTAACTGGGAATTCACATTGCAGTAGATCATCAACAATTTCTTTGGCCAATAATGTTTTCATTAAATACTCCCCATTGCCTGTGGTGCATGTGGCCGCACTTTTACCATCTTTCATCATTGCCCAACATCCGGCACCATATGTAGCGGCTTGGCCAATGCGCCCCGATAATTTTAATATTAACCCACCAGAACTACATCCGGCTGCACAATTTCCATTTGCATCAATACAAACCGCTCCTACGGTATCTAAGGAACTAATTTTTACATTGTATGCGGATTCAAATTCTAGAACATTATTCTTGTAGTATTCGTAGATACTTAATGCTTTTTTCGATACTAAAACTTCTGTCTCTACTAAAGGAATATTTAATTGTTTTGCATACCGAGATGCACCCTCACCCGAAAGGACCATTGGTGGAATTCGACTTAGCGTTAGTAATTTTGATTGTCGTTCGCACAATGTTTTTGCCAAACTTATAGGATTTGCAACATTTGTTAGATTTGTACAAGCACCATACTGTAATGTTGCCCCATCCATAATCGATGCTTCACATTCAATCGTTTTGTCCCAGGTTAAATTTGATCCGAAACCGGCGTTTGTGTAGCCAGAATTTTCAAGACGAACAATGGCTGCCTCGCATGCATCGAGCACAGAACCGCCAGATTTTAGAATGGTAACTGCACGCCGACATGCCTCTTTACAAACTTTTTTATATCTAGTCTCATGTAAACAATTGCCGGCCCCTTTTGTTCATTTTTACAATCATTTTAATATACAATTTTCATATATAGAAAAAAAAAACCTCTTACCTGAGTGAACAGCTACGAAACCGGCCATATTTGTTGCTTTTCTGGATTATTTTAACATATTTCACAGATGTATTTAAAGTTATTGTTAAACAGTTATATTATTGCTTAAATACTCTAGGCAAATCTATTTATATAGTAAATTTGTTGATATTTAAAACTAATTTGTTGATTTGTATTTCCTTCACTTTTTTCATTTTAATTTTTTTTTTGCTTTGGAGAGAGCGCGATATTTTAGAGTTGCCACATGAATTCTGTTTTTGTGGATCTTATTGATATTGTGGATAATGTGTTGAATAAACTCACCACTTTTTGATGGCTCTATGGTTCAATTTGTATTTTGTTATAATGATTTTAAATTTAATTTATTAATACATCATTAGGACTTGAGATAAATTTAGATCAATGGATTATTTTTTTAAATGTTATTGTGTTATATATATATTACATATACCTATTACTTTGTGCAAAATAAATATCTGAAAATGAGCGCGTTAGATAAATTCACCTAATCATTGGAAGGGTTTTCAATTAATTTCACTCAAAGCCAACTTCATTCTACTTCATTTTCTTTTATTTGTGTTTTATTTATTGAAAGTGAATGTTTCGATTTATTTCAATGTAAAAATGTTTTGTACATCCTTTCTGTGACCACAATTTCCAAAAATTCTAACACATCTCAATTCCCAAATATTTACGTTTGTTAATTTATCTGTAAATCGATGTGTAGCACGAACCCAAAGTGGTTTTCGCTTGATTTTTGTATGCATCCAAAATCACAACGATTTTGACAACTGGAAATGTCGGCCTCTGTAAATGAAGTCGAGGATTTTCTAAATGGGCCACTCGTTACATGGGTATGTTATTGCAGGATTTATCTATATATTGGAAATTGTTTGTATTATTTGTGCCATGTAAATTATTTTTTATTGATGTAGGTAGTTCCATGTTTAGATCGAACCGAACTGCCTGACACCAATTTTTGTATACGGAAAATATATTGCTTTGTAGTTATATTTATGTATAATAAAGAGATGAACTACTTTCTAAGATTAAGATGCAAATGTTTTACGGAAAAAAAAAATTATTTGCCAAAGAAGGTTTTTAATTGATTTAAAATATTTGCAAGACAATGATGTAACGTTTTGGTTATTAGGTAATTATTTAAAATGAATGAAGAAAGCTGCTCTACTCCTAATGCTGACCTATAACACTTAATAAATCTTTCTAGAAAAGTATTAATTAATTTTTTTTTTATTGTAGCTCGAATCATGTCTTCCTCGGCCGGAAATACTATCTGGCTATCCATCACTTCTAGACGGTACAATCATACATACCGTATGGTTACAAATCGATCCGGAACCACAAAATCATCCAATTAAATTAGACAATTACGATGAATTACTACTATCCAATGCCAGAGCCAAAAATTTCGATTGCATTGTCAAAAATCTTAAAGTTTTGTACGAAGAAGAACTGGGCCAAACGGTTCTCGTTTTTCCGGATTGTTTTATTATTGGAATGTCACCAGGTATGTTATGTATAAACAGTTTTGTCTCCTTTAACTTGTTTTTTTCCGATCATTTAAAAAATAGAAACCAGAGCCGGATTAGAACAAATGAAACTTTTATTGATTCTATTGCTGGGAGCAGCTGTTCAATGTCCAAATAAAGAAATTTTCATTGGACGAATTAAGGAATTGGATGTTGATACACAGCATGCTATTGTTGAATTGATAAAACAGGTAAATTGTTTAGAGTTTTTGATTGTTAATTAATGAAGAAAAAATATTAAAAGGTGACCGATAATCATACGTTGGTTGTGTCAAATGATTCATTGGAACAATTTGCGCCCGATCGAATGTATCAACATATTATTCGAATAGCAAAAGAACGTGATAGAGTAAGATATTTGATTAGCATTTTTTTTCTTCTATATCTCTTATGATTTATATTTTTGTAGTATCAGTCTAATTGGATATCAAGTCTTTCTACAGAACATGAAACTAAATCGTCCATTGTATCACCATCAAACTCTTCAACACCTACAGCAACGGACAATAATCATATGGCCGTTGAATTGGCTGATTTAAAGTCCAAATTAAGAAAATTTCGACAAGAATTGTATGGTTTTTTGTTTATTATTTAACACGAAAATCTAATCATTTTGAATTGTAGGGAAGAAAAATCTGAAACATACATGGAAGTAAAGGAAGAACTGGATCATAAAAATTCTCAGTTGGAAAAACTTCGAGCAGAAGTAGGAAACTATAGTTTTTTTGTTTGGTAATAATTAAAAAATAAATTTTCTATTAAATAGAGTCAAGAATGGTATACAGAATCAAGACGAGCGGCTGCCTATAGAGATGAAGTTGATGTATTACGTGAACGTGCCGAACGTGCAGATCGTTTGGAAGTGGAAGTACAACGATTACGGGAGAAATTAAGTGATTCGGAATTTTTCAAAACTCGCGTTGAAGAGCTGAGAGAAGATAATCGAATGCTGTTGGAAACAAAGTATTTTAACATACTGTTTTAAAGATTGCGTAAAATACAGGAAATCAATTTTTTTTCTCTAGAGACATGCTAGAAGAGCAACTTCAGAGATCACGCAGAAGAAGCGAACATGCGATGACACTGGAAACGGAAATCATCAAATACAAGCAAAAACTCAATGATATGGCACTGGAACGAGATGTAGACAAAACAAAATTACAGGAACTATTGGATGAAAATACACAACTTCAATTGGCTACGAAAAGTTTTTGCAACAACACCAGCGATTATGATATTGTTCTCTCCGATGATGAATGTGCATCCGGCGATAATAGTCTATCGGAGCAGTTAACAAATAATGCCCAAGTAAATTTTTTTTCCATATTGATTTTGTCAGTGTTAATTTACAATAAATTTTCTTTACATAGACTCGTGCTCTTAAACTGGAACTGGAAAATAGACGTCTTCAACAATCACTGGACACAATGAAAGAATCATCTTTCCATGAGTCCGCCAATAAACTATTGGAATTGGAGAAAGACAAAAAGAAACTATCGCTCAAAGTTGATCAACTGCAAGATAATTGCAATCGATTAACGCAACAAAATCAGGAACTTGAAGATGTTTTCAAAAATGCCCTCGAAGAGAATGGTAAATTGCAAAATTCAATGGACAATCGACAGATAGCAAATGAACGACAAATTCAGGAGCGTGAAATTGATCGACTGAAACTGATCGATTTGGAGAAACACGTTGAAACGTTAACGAAAGAAAAGCAAAGAATTCAAAATCTTAGCGAGAGTATACAGCGCAGAGCTGATGATTTGGAACGGTTTTTGGATAGTAAAACAAAAGAAGTGGAATTGCTGCAACCGAAAGCGACCGAGTATGAGATTTTGAAAAATGAAGTATTTGAATTGAAACACAAAGTTACCACATTGGAAAGAGATAATTTAAATATGGGAAAAGATGTAGTGAAACTTAGGAAAAATCTTGAGGTAAGTTACTTAACGTTTATATTCTTCTTGGTCTTCGATTGTTGAAGCTATGAATAAATCTGATGAGTCCGAATACAAATTTTGAAATTTAAATTGAATTAAGTTTAGGGGTGTTTTGAAAGATCTATTGTGGATGCCCCTTCTGAGGTTTAAATGTTCTCGTTTAGCAAGGTGTTATTAATGAATTTTAACACCCGCAATAGATTGTACTGTCGTTTCAATTCAGGATGTAGCCTCTTAGATGGCGAAGTAGAGTATGAGTTCCTCCGTTTCGTCCTCTTTAAGACAGAATCGGCCTGAAGCGTCAAATATTCTGTTGTAATTTCGCAGTTGGACCGCTTTTCGCTCTCTGTCCAGTCCAATGTCGCCCTCTTCTGATTGTACCTTTTGATAATTCACAGAAGTGTTCTGGACCGGTACAGATGGCTGCAGTGCCTTCTCTTGCGATGGCATCCCCGATGCCTTCGTGTCCTGACACCCAAAGAAGAGTTACTTTATTGGTGTTGCTTAGGTTTATTAGCTTAGTCAGACAGTCCCATAAATTAAGTTATTATATCTACAATTTCCCTTTCTTAAAGATTGAGTCTTTAGATCTAAAATTACAAAGAACATTTTTTTGAAATAGATTCTGGAGTAAAACTAAATTAACTACAATATTTTGTACATGGTCCCACTATTTATTTATTTAACATTCTCATTTCAGACCAAAGATATGCTAATTGACAAAAATGATTCTCAACTAAATGCCCAATTGAAAGACATCCAAAATCTCACCAAGCAATTGGACGACACAGTGGTGCTAAACACAAAAATACAAGAATTAGAATGTCAAAACAATGAACTTGTGTCACAGGCAAAAATGGACACCGAAACAATTTCAACATTACAAAAAGATTTGATTACGGGCACATTGGCAACGAAAAAAGTGCGAAAAGAATTGGAAAAATTGGGCATTGACAATAAAGATTTGGACACAATTAATGTGAATGTTGAGCATGTCGTACAGAAATTGGTAAAGAATCCGGAAACATTTAAAACGGTTCGGGAAATTATGCTTAATGTTAGCAAGGATATGATGTCATCGGGTGTATGTGTCCTATGTCACAAACAAGAAATCTATACGGTTGAAAAGAATTTCGAAATTTCCAACAAATCCGATATAATCCATCAAACCGAAGTGATTCTAACGTCCTCGGTATCGTCCCATTTGAAAGAGCAATGCGATCAGCTAACAGCGGCCAATGGTGAACTTCAATCGACAATGGAATCACTGCAGGCAGAAAATGCACGCCAGAAAGTTGATATGTCAACGTTGGCCTCTCAAATTACCTCCCTAAATACACAGCATGTTGCATTGCAATTGGCCAATTCCCAGTTGGCCAGCGAAAAAGATTTGCTGGTCAAAAAGGTGGAATGTTTCAAGCAACAAAGCGAACAGTTGCTACACGATCAGGTGACACTGCAGTGTCTGCATGAACAATTGAGTTCCGAGTATGAGGCTCTGTGCAAAGAGAAAGAGATCCTGAAGACAACATTGCGTGATCTACGGGTGGAAAATCGTGATTTACGTGAACGCGAACAATCCTTTATCGGTCAAGTGGACGAACTTCAGAAGCAAATTAATACGACCCGAATTGAGAATGGAAATTTGGTGAATCTGAGGGCCGAACATTCGAAGTTAAAACTCGATTTTCGAAATTTGTATACGACCAGTGAAATTCTAAAAAGTGAATCGAAAAAAATGCAGGAACAATACAAAATTTTGCGAAGTGAAAATGGTGAATTGAAACTACGCAAAACAGAATTGACCGGTGAACTGAGTGCACGCACCGATCAGGCAAATAGTTTAGAAATTGAAGTTACCAAATGTGCACAACGCTGTGAAATGCTGTTACAGATGAACGTTAATTTGGATACGGACCGACGGAAATTAATGGATCATGTGTCGCAGCTATTGTCTCAATATCATGAGTTGCTGGCACATTCGCTGGACGATAAACAACATTATCATGATGAGGAGAAAATATTTACCGATAAAGTGAACAATTTGTATAGGCAAAAGGAGAAATTGGAGGAGAAGATAATGGAGCACTATCGAAAACTTGAGAGTTGCTCACCGAAAAAGTAATTTTCTTTCAATTGTGTAGTTTCAATTTTAACACAACCCTCCCCCCACTTTTTTTGTTTTGTTATTAATTTTAGAAAAGCTTTTGGTGCTAGTTTTGTTAAAAGAGTGAAAAAAGCCAGCTCTGATTTAATTAGCAAAGTTCCTAGTCGCGTAAGTAACCCAAGGAGGTTTTTTTTTCTAATTATCTTAAAAGCCCCCCTGCTTTTTTTTCCATATATGTAGAATCGACGATCATGGATTGATGATTCACGACTGACCCAGTCACAAATAGCCCTTGAATCGGAATCGGGCGGTAATGAATCGGACAATAGCATCGAAGAGCCAAATTCAATTGTTTCGGATACGCATTTATTGCAACGAAATTCACATTTGCGACAAAGCTTGCAGCGCAAAAGTGATCATGTCCCATTGTCAAGAGGTGGAATTCGAAGCAGTTTTCAAACATTGAAACGAGAGGATTCAACAAAATCACATCGAAACAGTATCCATGGGTAAATTAAAATTAAATTAGAGAAAAAATGGAATTGCCATTTTGATGAAATTTTTCAGATTAGAACCACCGGACGTTACCGGCAGTAGTTTAACGCTAGCAACGGCTGGTAGTCGCCGTACTGTTTATCTAATCGATGACAATACCAAGTTACCGGACACACAAAATGTTTCCACATCATCGAACAATAATAATACATCAACAACAACAACAACAACGGTACCATCGATCGATACCTCAAATACAAATACCAATCCGAATACCAGTGTTGATACCAGTAGTAGTAGTCCATCGACATTTCTGATGTTCAATCGAATATCGAATGTTATTGGAAATATTAGTGATAGTGCATCGGGGAATTCGATGCCAAATAGTGGATTTGTTGCGCCTGTCGATAAAAATGGAAAGGAGAAAAAGAAAACGGACGATAAGGATTCAGCTATTTGGTATGAATATGGATGTGTCTAATTTCGTGAAATTGGTAAAGTTTTGGCATTTAGAATTATTATTACACATGGCACCACATTGAACAAATTAAAAGAGAAAAAAAAGCAGCACACAGGCTCTGATTGATAGGAGACAGAGAGAGGTATATATTTACATGACATTTTTTATATTTATATAAACTAATAACAGGGTACTAATAATGCAGTCAATCAAACGACGTTTTTGCGTTTGTTGAGCTTTATTTTGTTGATGCACAATCTCTCACAAGTGGCGTGCCCATTTTTGTAATTACGTAATAGTTTTGTTATCATCATCATCATCATCATCATCATCATCATTACTCAATAGCGATGTGCACTTTTTGGGTATCCATACCCGAAAAGTATCTGATACTTTTCCTGGATCCAAGTACTCACTATTAACAAGTATCAGATATGCACGAATCGTAAAATTATCGAACTTCCACATCACTTGTGTTGATGGCCCATTCCACGCTCTGCTGACAAATATTTTAACTCACTGATATCATTTTGGTTGGAGAGAGTACTTTGAAGCATTATCAACACCTATTTTACGTTGATGTTACACAATTAAAATTAAGCAGCACCCTCGTACACAAATTACAATTTTTTCCATGACCCAAAGGTGTGAAATGTGATTAAAAAATTCCCGTGTGGTAGGAATTAATGTTGAAAATCGATTTTGGGCGTCCAAACGACATTACAGCAACAGCAGCGTGTGAAATTGGCCATTATCCATTCTGTAAGTAGATGGAGTTATTTCCGTCCGCCCCATGTCATGATTATCATTTAATGGGTGTTTTACCTTATAGGGGCAAGTATTACAGATTCCACTCCTAAAATCGTTACGATCCATGTTAAGAAAAATAGAATGATAAGGCCCCTCAGTACATTCTACCGTCAGCGAGTCTTGTATTATGAATTCGACTGGATATTCGGTTTGAAAAAGAAATTTAAATCCGAATAATTGTTTGTATGGAAATTTTTATCCCGAATTAAACCATTCCAAATTTTCTAGCATAAAGAACTAGAGAGAATTCCAAATAGTAACTCTATGAATCAAACAAATGATTTCTGAACAAATGGGTTTGATTCTCATCATGGATTCCGTGTAGTGACTGTAGTGATTGGCTGAATTGATAATTTCAATTCTTGATAAATTGGAAAATTCTTCATTATTTTTTAGTCAGTTATTTTAATTTTATTTATTTTTATTGCTATTTTATATTTATTGTCGTTTTTAATTT
This sequence comes from Platyura marginata, assembly GCA_026745375.1. NCBI lineage: Eukaryota > Metazoa > Arthropoda > Insecta > Diptera > Keroplatidae > Platyura > Platyura marginata. The sequence goes on along the minus strand of JANSTT010022315.1, from coordinate 26,724 downwards.
CTGTTTTAAATTTTGTATTTTCGGCTTTTAAGCTGAAAAACAGGAAATCCTTCAAGAATGTGAGCTAAGAGAAAACTATTAACTTTACGCAAACGCAAACAAAGCCGCCACTGTAAGATTTTAGACGCTATCTATTTCTATATTTTATAAGTAAAAACCAATTTCACAACGATTTAAAAATTAAGTCCCACCATAATAAAGTATGTTGCATTTTATTTTTACTAATAATAAGTTTTAATTAACAGTATTTTTTTTTAGTTTTTAAAAATAAGGCACTGCATTTTTTAATTTTATTGAATTTTAAATTTAATGTGAACGCATTTTACTCGCCTTTTAACGGATTATATTTAATCAAAAATATTATAAGCGTACCAGTTATTTGTAGCAAGAAAACGATTAAGCAAAAATATTTATAAATATACAAAATTCGTTAAGATTCATTGAAGTTTTTTTTTTTAACTGTAGCAATCTTAATTGTGTGGGTGTGATTTTTGTTTTTTTTTTCAGCCAGAGTTAGTTTATTGAGATTAACCACTTGCCTTACTAACTTAACTTGTTTTGACTTTACCAGCGAATTGTTATTATCAAACGAGTTAACTCGTTCAGCATTACGATACGATTTTTTAAAAAATTGATTAAAATTTGTCGTTTTTGTCAGAAAAAGTCGAAGACTGCTGGTGAAGAAGTTAGTCTTAATACTTTAAAAAAAAAATTCAGCTTACTAAATTTTACATGTTGCGTATGTGTGTAAAATATTTCTGGAGATTCGTACATCCTGAGAAATGGACATTGATCCCGTTTTATGCAAAAAAAAAGCTTTTCTGTACTTATATAGTTTTTTCGATAATATTTTCCTGGGTAGTTTCTCAAGCTCAACGCATTCAGAATTTGACAACAAATTTTATTCAAATTCAAATGCGTTTTTCAAACTTTATAGTATACAAATAAAATTTTGTGTGGCAACCCTCGGTGCATCCTCTCATTGCAATAAAATAGACAAGGATCACATAAATTGTTAAAATTGCATATACGGCAATCGGCAATTGAACAAGTTGGAGAGAGAAAAACACAACAAAAAAAAGACAACCCATGACGTCATCAGGAAATGTCAAAAATATTTCATCACGTGGTTTTTGTGATTAAAAGGTTTTCCGCACCTACTAAAATTTGGCTGCGTACATATTTTACATTCAATAATAGAGAAGACATTTCTTAATTATCAAAATAAATAAAAACAGCTGATGCAAAAATATCTAAAAAAAAATTAAATTATTGCTAAATTATGAGCAAAGAAACTCCTCATCCAAATAAAGATTATGTGGCCGGTGATGGAGCCCGTTCCTTGAGATCATCAAAGTTATTTCGTGTAATTAATTTCGAACTCTATGCCAAACCGGTAAGAATTTTGGATTACTTCAATAAAAAAAAAGGTATTTTTGAATTGGTATTACGTCTGTTCTAGAATATTGCAATAATGACATTGGGCATAGTCGCCTTCGGTTCAGTTCTAGGATATATAGCTTATATGCGATCGAAGTATGAAAGCCAAGGTTACTATGCTGCGTTACAGCAGGATGGCACAGAGGTATATACAAAAAGGCGTTCCAAATGGAACGAATAAAAATACTGTACGTTTATTAGCCGAGAATATATTTATTTGAATTTTCCTTGTTCCTGTTTTTTTTTTTTTTTTCTTTAACAAAAATTCGCATATTTTTTCTTCTTAAAAACTGTTAATAATAAAATTTATCAAAAACAAAATAAAAAAAAAATTTTTAAAATGCATTGACACAAAATACATTTATGGAATTTTTAAGGCGTTCAGTTCTTCGATCAAAGAGGCCTCCATGTCAATTTTAACAAGTTGATTGGTCTCCAAATGTTCGCCAAGTGTTTTGCGTTCCTTGAGTTTTGTAATTTCACGCAATTTTTTGTTTACATTCTTGATGCGTTTACTCTTTTCCGGATCCATAGGTGGAGCAATTGGTGGTGGTGGACTTGATTTACGTCTTCCCCCCATATTTGGCTCTCTCGATCGATTACCACCGCCACCGCTGCCACCAACACCACCACCACCACCATTTGAATTTGTTTCTGTCGTTGCCGATTCTGACAATGATTGAGCGGACGTATTATTTTCCGAAATTCGTCTAATGTGACCACCTCCCTCTTCGGCAGTTTTACCATCTCTTTTATTTTTGTAATTCTGCACCCGTTGATAGTTTCTGGCAGTTTTTTTGTTTTTCGCACCACCGGCTGATGATGCTGCATTTGATTTATTTTTGTCATCACCGTCCATTGGCACCCTTGGCGTAATAATAATACCACGTGCATTTGGAGGTTTGTACGCTTGGGTGCTGGCCAACGGTTGACTGGATTTGATGCCTTCGATTTTAATGTTGCTTATTGGTTTTTCAGTAAATTTCCCATTTGGATATTGTTGCCATGTTACTTCGAGCAATTCTTGACCATTTGGCCAGACGGTTTCATGCAGCAAAGCACCAGAGTAGTGCCAAACTTTGAATCTGAAATAAAATCGAATTATTAATCTTTGAAAGTTTTATAAATCGTCTGGCCCGAGTCTTTTTCCATTTTCCATACAATATTTCCTTGAACTATATTTAAATTTCATCTTCACCAGATTTTTAGGTTAGGTTAGGGTGGTGGTGCTCATATAGACCATTATGGCTCCATAGCTATCCCATTGCTATGTAATATGTCAAACCTCTATTGGTTAGAGAGTCACAATTGTCAATGACAAGTATCCCTCTCCATTGCGAATGCTTCCCGGACTGTGCTTTGAAACAAATTCTAAATTTGTTATTATGAAGTCACGTAGTAATTTGTGCCTTCTTCAGCTAGGGCAGGGCAGTGTCTTATAGGATTAGGTGCAGAAAACTCCTCTCTCAACTTACAATTTATTCTTGTTTCAGTCTTCTATCAGTAACTGCTGGATAATCTTTTTAATTGACTTAAGCCCCAAAAAAAAAAACGTTCCCCAGATGGTCGTCTCTGACATTGAATATACACTAAAAATCTTGATCATATTTAATTGTATCCATTCTTTATTCCTTTCCATGATGTTTTCCCATAATCCTTAACGCTAAAACACGTGGGAAAGCACGTGAATATTGGAAAGGTACAAGCTCCGCCCTCAACCTTTTTTTTACCTATTCGTGCTTTGAAAATGTATGACCCAACTAGTATTTGAAATGTTTACTTACCCATTGCCCATACGTAATCTCGGTGCAGTTGTTGCAGTGACAAACGTTTCACCATCTGGACACCATTCGAGCGATGTCGAGTCTGGTGCCTGAAATTTTGTAACCAACTTCTTTTTGGCAACGTCCCATATTTCGACGTTTCCAGGCAAATTTCCAAAACCGGCTAAAATGACCAGTGTTTTTCAATTAAGGAAAATAATTTTAATTAATTAAGAAAAGTTTCCAATTCTAAATCTAAATGAAATAGAAGAAATATTAAAAAAGGATATTATTCCCGAAACCATTGTAGTAAATACTGTTTCGAGCTCCTTCGCCACACTCATATGTTGAGTCGCACTTTAAATTGAAAAATGATGCTTTCGATGGCATAAAACCGTAAATGACACAAAATTCACTTGAATTGGGATTCCAGGAGACTGCGTGTATTGGTCCTTCTTTATCTATATAAAGAAATTCATTCAATTAACCGTTATTTTAATGAAAATTAATTAATGGCAATTAAGTACTCAAATGAACAGCAAACGAATCTCCTTTGATGGACAGAAAATGTAACGCTTGTTTTCCATAATAAGATGCACCGGAATGATCAACATCGGTACTGGTTAGCAGAAGTAGTCCTGTGCCTCGTTTGTTCCATATTAATTCAACTCGATCTGCCTACAAATTTACACACAAAAAAAGAAAAGAAAGGAAAACCACACAGATAACAACAAAATGCCCAGAGAACATTAACAAAAATATTACCTGAAAAAAACTTTTACATGCAATAGGTTGAGACGCCTGCAAATCGGGATATCTAAATAATTTGCACATTGACGGTGCCCCCTTAACACCGGGCACATAAAATGCCACATACGGATTATTACTGCCAGGCGCCACCGATATACTGCCGTTACGACCGCCGCCCTGTTTTTGTGCCCACTTCTTGAAACCATCCGCATTTTTCAATTCATAAAAAAATGTTTCACCACCAATCATCAGTGCCATCATCGATTCATCATTCGACCAACTTGGATCCCAGTTTTCATTACGTTTTTGTACAATTGAAAATACCTCTTCGCCAGTGTCCGACTTAAAAATGTACAAATTTGGAGCACCATCCGGTGTATCTTTGGTGATCATAAATTGCTCCCACGTCATTAAGTAGTTGCCATTTGGCGAAAATTTGAGGTAAAATGCTTTTGGTCGTACAACAAAACAAATTACTTTCCAATCGGTAGTGGAACAAATTTGAACTCTGCGGAAAAATTGAAATGGAAATCTATTTATTGAGAAAAACAATTTAACTGCGCATTAAATGAATTTACTTGACGCCGTTGGACCAGGCTAAAAATCGACCATCTGGACTGAAAGCAATAGCACGGCATAGTTTACTCTCGTCACGAGAGAAACACGGATTCGGGACATATGGAATCTTCAGTCCTGCTGAGCCCCAAAGCTCAAACCCAGCATTGGAGCGAACTGAAACAAAATAAACATAACCTAAAATATTGCTTTGGAAAAATTTTGAATTCCTTTTTTTTTCAATACATAAAATAAACATTAAAAATATTTACAAATCTTAGTATTCACCTAATGTGGAAAATGGAAAAATTGTAAAATTTTGTTATGATTTATGAATATTAATGAAAAAATACTTGAATATGAAAAGCCATGTCTTGAAAGCGATGGTAAAATAGTGTCTCTATGTTTATTTGTTCAATTAATATTTTCAATGGAAATTTATTGTAGTTTAATCATAAAATAAAATAAATTACTTGCAAGAGCAGGAGATACTCCGTCCGTAGCCATTGCTAAAACCTAACCTCGATTTTTACAAGTACAACGCAGAAAACGGAAAGTTGCCATTCGGTAGGATGGTGGGATGAAGCAAAGAATGGTTGCCCATTTCGTATTAATCGACATAATTTTGTCGATATTTAGAATTTGTCATATTGTACGGAAGAGATCCCAAAAACGGAAATAACAAAAAAATTCTACTATTGTATTCAATTTATAGTTTTACCTTCAGGATGTTAATTTTAAATAAATGGTAGTGCCCCTCTTATTTTTCCTATCCAAAAATATGTAGAGCCAAAACGAAAGTGAATACATGTTGGATATAAGTTACATTTAAGTTAGTGAAAAAAAGTTTCAATAGTGAATTGACATGACTTTGATAAACTGTCGATCTGCTGCGGCTCTCTCCTCAAAGTGAATTCGACTGGATTCAATCAACGTTCTCAGAATTAAAAACGGTTTTTTGGCGCCATTAAGAAATCATAATAGATTTGAGCTGCTTGTGAGAATAAAAAATTTGCTTGAACAATGGCTTTAAAATAACACACATTAGAGACGAGCTCTTAAAAAAAAAACTCAGTTTTAAAGAAATAACAAAAAAGTCCAAATTTCTTTTTTATATTTAACTATTCTCCACAAAAACCTACATCCTCCCACCAGTTAGATTTAGGAAAAAAAAATTGTGACATTTCAGTGTGGTGAATATAAATGTCAAAATTGTTTCGAAGCAAAAAAAATTTTCCTCAATTGTGACGACATAAAAAGCAGCTGTATTGCGAAAATTTTATGTTTAAATTGTTCAAAATTAGTGTATTTAAATTGCAAACACATCATAATCATAATCTAATCATAATGCTCTACAAATTGGCTTCATTTTTGATATTTTGTCTTGAAAATACCATAGGTAATAAAAACAGCCAAAAAGGTGATGGACACTTCGTTTAAACACCTTCGATCTCTTCAAGTTGAATAAAAAAGTTATTTCACTTAAAAAATGGACACGTTTTAATATTTTTTATTTATTTTATCAACAAATTTGTAAATTTTACGACTTTAATTCGAATTTTAGGCATATTTTAAATTTTAATATAAAATTAAAAATGTCACTTGCTAAAAGTGGCCAATCGAAAAAAAAGGTAAAGAAAAAAATTAGGTCCATAGTATCGGATCGATCAATATCTTCTTCGGATAACAATACCGTTACTAGAACTATTTAACGTAGGCAGATTTTGTTGCTCAACTATTCCGGTGTGGCCAATAATGTGATAAACTAGGCAGAGAGTGGTCCTCCGTGATTTTCATAGATTTATAAGCAACACTAAGAGGAATTAATTTGTTGGTGATTCTATTTTGTGAGTTTACTGTTTAATGAGTGATCTAGAAGAGTGTTTCGTAATTCTACTCTATAGCTTTAGATTTTTACAACCTAAAACGATTTTTACACAAAGGATCTCATTGGTTGGCGGTCGTAGGCCTTGTCCATATATATTAGAGTATAATAAGAGTAATAATAAGTAATAGCTCCACTATATTCTTCCGCATAACTATCATAGGGTTTTTTGTTCTCTTCTTCTTCATCTCTCTATCTGATAAAAATAAATCACATTTATTTCCATTAACTTCTAGAAGTTCTTGGAATATCTGGAAATTCACTTGGTGAATGCCACGATTTACATGGAACAAACGTTGAACATGGCCGATTATATGTACCTGGTCCAGATATATGTAGACTATGTGTCTGCGACAATGGTCAACCGAAAGGCTGTAAAGCCGTTCTATGTGCACCGCCACAGGAATGTAAATCATTTCAAATTGGCAGCAGTTGCTGTGACTTTATCTGTTTGGATAATACTCTGGGCACTGGAAATGATAAAAATTCTGATTTTGGCATATGACTTGTGGCGACCGGCGTAACAGTAACGCTGTCATTGTCTCTATTGTTTTTTATTGTAAATCGTGTGCGTCAGCGAAAAATGCGATTACGAATTAATCGTCAAGTAAGTGAAGATCAACGAAGTATGGGCAGTATAGGGTAAGTGTAGATGAAGTTTTTAGACGTAACCGTTATTTATTGAACGTAACATTTTCGACAGATACATTGGTGGAAACATTAATTATATGGGTGGTGGTTCATTAAATATGGAATATCCATTTGAAAATCATCCGGGTCACTATAATTTGTGGAAACCGCCAAGTGGATATTTTCCGCGAGGTGAAGCACCGCCCCCATATGAAGAAGCTGTTGCATTAGCACAAGCTGAATCGATGAATGGTCAATGTACCGTCAGGTAAATGAATGATTTTTTTGGTTTATCCATTGGTTTTCAATCAAGCATTTTGATGTAGTGTGGCCACAACAACTCACCGTACATTGCCAGTTAACATATGTACCGCCGATAATTCATGTGAGATTCCATCAAATATTACCACAAATACGACCAATTTGATCAACATAAATATAAATAATTCTGGAAATATAACTGCCGTAGCATCTGGCGAGAATCATCAAATTAACAAAAATGCGTACAAGTAAGAAGAAGGATAATAATAAATAAATAAATAAATACAATTTTCTTTTCCTTTTAGTACAAATCCTTCAAGTAATCATTTACGACGAGCACAACCAAATTATGCTTCATTACCAAAAACTAGTAATAATTATTTAGATATTCAACCAAATAATGGGAATAACAAATCTCAAATTTATGATCAATCGTCTAATGCGAGTTTACCACATATTACCCAAGACTCATCGACACCAAACAAACTACAATCAATTGAGTGTAACTACAAAAATTGCACAATTAATAAATCGTCTTGTTGCAACAATAAAAGACCACAGCAAAAAGATATGCAGCCGATTGTCGTTCAAGATACGGCCATTGAACAAAACAAGGAACAAGTGGATGACCAACGAAATTCAACTATACTACCTCCACCATTATTCGATGAAAATATTCGATCGCCGGATACATCTCAAATGTCTGAACGTGCAAAAACCCCATCAGCACGTCGTCATCATCGAACAATACCACGTCAGTTTGCCACCACCGATCCATTATTGTCTCAGACTAAACCACACAAAACCAGCGATACACCAAAAAAGATGTCCAATACATCCTCCACATCATCAAATAACAAAAAACCAATTTGTCAATGTCCCATTCAACATGTACCAATGACCTATATGGGATCGAAACATTTTAATTCAACCCGAAGTCAAGGTGAAGTTTTTCTGCCTACATTGACGACCAAACAGACAAACAATTCAAAATCAAATTATATACCAAAGGCAACGTCTGTCAAACCCCAAATACAACAAAAGGAAATGTCTAGCAATAATGGTGGCGATGGAAGTCAAAGTAGTACGTTGCGTCGAACAAAACCGTCCAATAAAATACCAACAATATCGAAACAAGTAGTGGTAGCCACCGAAACAACTGCTATTCAACAGGATCAACAGCATCAGCAGCAACAGCATCATATTCATTCGATTTTAAAAAATAGCACCAATTCACAGTGTAACAATCAAAAAGTAACAAAACCACCGAATTTGATGACACGAAATCATATGGAAACATCACCGTTTCCCATTCAATTAATTGAATCTATTGCTAAGAGTAATTCAAATGAAAATCCAGCTCTACCACCGAAAATGTATAAAAACAATTCACAACTGCAGCAGCAGCAACAGCAGCAGCAGCACCAACAACAACAACAACAGCAGCACCAACAACAACAGCATCAGCACCAACAACATCAACAACAACAACAACAATTGCAACAGCAGCATTCACATAATTTGCCATATACACCGAGAATACATACAATATCAAAATCAAACGATCACTTTATATCAATGCCGAACGGAAATTGTGTCACATCACGTACATTTCCATCGGTGCTTGCCCATCATCAGCCAGTACATACAAAATCGTTACCGCGTACCGATGATAAAATATCAACAAATCAAAATTATGTATTTGTAGCTGCTGCTGCTCAAACATCATTATCATTACAATCACCATCACCATCGTTAGTAATTCCATTGACTGTCGAAAAATCAAATAGTCTCGGTAAAATTAGTTCAAAAACAAGTTTTCCAATGTTGACGAATCACTACACATTGCCGAAAACGTCAAGCGCCAAATTATCGCTAGTATCTGATGGATTTGCTAAAGTTCCAACAATTATATCGCCATCACCACCACAACCATCACTACCATTGCCGCCTCTTCATCAACAGCAACACCAACCACAACCGCAACAACAACAGCAAGTAAGTTTTGCAACGGTACCAACATCTACAGTCACCGTTACAAATGCTCCATCAAAAATGAATGCCGCCAAACTTGACGATAAACCATTGCCCGTTTGTACAACATATAAAAATTGCTCAAATCCCAAGGAACATTTTCTGCCCAATGATACCAGTTTGGATGATGACTATCTAAGTGAATGTGAAAATTGTAAATCAGCTCATGGTTCACGATATTATTTAAATGAACCGATCGAAGAGCAACCGCAAGAAACGATGACACTACAACGGAAAATGGACGACAAACAGGAAGATGAACAAACGTATTATAGAACGTCGTCAACATTACCATCGAATACGAAACAGAAAACAACGTAAGTGTCTTTGGAGAATTTTTTTATTTTCACATACATTTTTAGATTGAATTCGTGGCACCAGTTGTAATTTTGGCTTTACCCCATTATCAGTGTGCAGGAGCCCTTAGTTAACATGTTCGCTACAAGCCGTCACATATGTGTGACACGGCTTTTTCTATTGTTAGTCAATCGTCACATATGTGTGTCGGTTCTGTTTGCACAGTTTATGATTACATCATGAGGATGTGTTGTATTCTGAACATACTTGTTAGGTTCTACAAGAGTCAAGCGTCACATATGTGTGTCAGCTTGTAATAATGCTTGCATTGACTGTAAACCGTCACAGCTGCCCCTTAAAACACCCGCGTCAGACATATCTCGTTGGATTAATTTAGACATCTCTGCCTGGAGGTTTGTTCTTTCGGGTGACTGTGATGGTAGGTTAGTGTCAGTTTTCGCTAACTTGTCTACCTTTTCGTTTCCTTTAGACCTGTAAAATTATCCGGTATCCGTAAAAATTCATAGAATTTCTTTTCTTTTTCAGCATTATAAAAAATCGTGAACCATGGTTTAGCACTATACCAGCTAGTTCGTCATCGGATGAAGAAACCGTTGAATGAGATTCAAATATTCTTTAAGAAGTCTAAAAAAGAGAAACAAAAAAATTTATCAAACTTAACTAGGTAAGTGTAGAAGTCAGGTAAGTTTAAAAGCTAAAATAAATTTTATTGGTTCTTAACCTTTTGTCAAAAATTGATTGATTACAATTGAAGAAACTTCTCGATTGTGTACAGATTGAAGATTATGTACAGTTGGTATGTTTATGAAGACAATGGAGAATAAGACATTTCCAAAAATTAAAAGTAACAATTTGTAGGTGTCTTTTTCTCATAAATTAATTTTCTTTTGAAAAAAAAAAAAAAAAACGTGCCACTTAGTTATTCATCATTGGAATTTTACAAAGATCTCTCTAAATTCACAAAATTAGGATAAAATATAACAAAAAATTATTAACAAATTAAAAAAAAAATGCGACCAAAATAAATGTAAAAATGTTCAAAAATATATTAACAATTTTAAGGCAGTACCCAAAAACTGTTATAAAAGTTCAAATCAAAAAGAAGAGATGAAGAAAAAAAATATTTATCTTTAGAATTAAGTGTTTTGTATAATTTTATCAACCACAAAATGATCCAAATAGCTGTGAGTTTGTGAACACCACTAAGTGAGAAATTTTCATATTTTGAAAGGAGGGTGTGGCAAAAGTACCAACATTAGAGAAAATATTTATTTTGTAATGTTCAAATGGAAAATACTATTTCGCGCATCGCAATTAATGTTAACGGGAAAATGACTGGGAAAAGTTAACGAGCGAAGAAATATTATGAGATCGAATACACCGAAATACTATCAACCCAAAGATGAGATACCGCGGTATCAATTCTTGATAATAATTTCAATAAGATTCTGTGTACTGGTGTGAAGAGAGGGGGTAGCGATCTCCATTGATGAACCCCACAAGACATGTACCTAAATACATGTCAATAATATGTAATTGTATAGATTAGCTCTATTGTTCGAATATAATGTGTGTTGATCAGGAGTTATTAATTCGATTTTCTGTGGCCTGTAGTTTGTTATCAATTTCAATTTCAAAGTCCTAATTATAATTTAAATTTAAAATGCCTACCTCCATAGGTTCCCTGAGAATGATACCAAGAAAAGTTTATGTTAGAGTTGTCCTGATTTTCGGTAGTACTACTTCTACTCCTATTTTCACTGACCAAATGTTAGAGTAGAGGTAATGGCTTCAGAACGGAACGTCTCGGGTTTGATTCCTGTCTTGGAGTAAAATATTAATAATTTTTCTGTCATGCGGAATTTGAGCTTTGAGCTGAATGGGTTGGATTTCATTTAAAATTGTAGGTTTAAGGCATCATTTCAAGGATTAATTGCTAAAAATTGTCGATTCAGTGAAGGAAACATTTCAAATGTTAGAAAAAATCATCTGAAGTATGAGAATTTGTGGAACTTGGTAGTTACAGTATTTTCAACTGAAAAGTACAAAAATACCGGCCTCCGCTGTACGGTAAAAAAAGCTCTATCAAAACGAAAGCCAAACTATTCACAGCGTGATTCTCCTGGCTAATAATTCCATACGATAAATAAATAACACCCTATGTCCTATATATTTCATGTGAAATTTAATTTTCCATCTTTTTGTTCGGATTTCTATTAAAATTTCGAGAAAATCATCATCAAATTATGCAAATCGAAACTTTGCTTAAACGACACAAAACTCGACACAATTCCACCAGTTTTCTATTCAATTCTTAGGCAACATTTGCTGAGAGATTTTTTGGTGCTTAATCAGCAGGTCGACTGTAGGGAAATATTTTCATAAATTTTTTTTTTTAATGTTGATAAAATTATACAAGAAATAAATGCCAAAAAAAAAAAATTTCAATATGCATTTGAAGTGCGTCTCCAAAAAATTAATGTTAAAATCAATAGTAGTACAACTCTATATAGGTATTAAAAAAGAAAAAAGAAAAAAAAAGATAAGAAAACAAAAATGTATTCATTAAAGTTAAATTACTGCCAAATACTTAGGTGTTAAAAAGAAAAACTAATTTATTGTATTTTACCAAAGATTTAAAACTTTTATTATTATCTCATAGCGATTAACGAACAAAAAAAGTAAAAATCACCACAATAATATTTATTATTATTGTGATTATGCACAACCATCTCTAAAAAAACCAAAAAGCAAAAAAAAAAATAAAAAAGCCATAACATTCTTATATAATTCATCCATTTATTAATTAACTTACAGTATTAATTATAGGTGTTCATATATAATATTAAAATTAAAATAATTATTATGTATGTACTTATATTAATTTTAATTAAATAAGTAAATTTCATAATTATATTAAAAAAAAAAAAAGTGAAAAAAAACTTTTTGTTAAAAAAATATATCAAATATTCGTAAGACTTTTATGTGTAACATAAGTAAAACACAATTTAAAAATCCATCACGTACGTAAAATATTCTCGAGATTTAAAAAAGTTCATATACACCTCATCCATTTTTTTACGCGCCACATTGGTTTTGGCAATAGACGCGCAAAAAAACAAAAAAAATCGCGTACATAATAATCGATTCCGTTGTAAATAAAAATATATCGCGTACAAAATGGTTAAATGGTAATGCAACTCACACTGCACTCCTTTTATATAAATTTAATGCACCGGCTCGAGATGAGGCGCCTTATTCAAAATTAGCCGAATGAAAAAAATGGCGTTAAATAAAAAGAAACAAAAATATGACGTTAAAAGTGAAATCGCGTAAAAAAAAGGATGATGTGTATTTGGTATGGTAAAATCGGACAAAAAAATATTTTCAGCGATAGTGTGTCCGATATAAAAGATAAAAGAGTAGTAAAAGTTGGTAAATAAAGGGAAACTAAACGCCTATGTATTTTCGTCCTTCGTGCTTTAATAAGAAAAAAAAAACCGGATGCAACGACAGGGTGTATAATCAAGAAAATGGATTTACAGGCATCAGAATTGTAATCTTTTTTACTTGCAGCTTATCGTCGGCCTAAAAAGCCAACAACTTTTTCCAAAATCTACTTTTTAATCGATAATCGATGGTATCATCCGATTTCACATCGATTATCGATTAAAAAGTAGATTTCGGAAAGAAAAAAATGGTTGACACGTGCTTTGCTTTCTAGGTCGACGTTATTTTCAACTGGCGGCATACGGCTTCTTCTTCTGTTTTTTTTTGTGTCTAATATCTTTGAGTACTTGGATATAGTTAAAAGCCGGAAACCCCTGTACAAGTACATACTATAGGTAATTTATTTCTACAAGTTGAATTATACCAAAATAACTTCCATAAATTTGTTTTACCCATCCACTTGCTGGTTAGGAAAATCTGCGGCTCTTTTAACTACAGTCTGCATTATGACGTTTCCTATCATTTTTAGCCGACAATTCGATTAATTTCGCAACAATTCGGATAAATAACGCAATGTATGCAAATAATCAAAAATGAGTAAATATTTAAAATTAATTTTCCTTTTTTAAATCTCGAGATTAAAAAAAAGAAACCAAACTGCTAACAGTTATTATTAGAGAGTTATGAGTTACCAAAGGAAAAACAAAAAAAAATGTCAGTACAAAAACTTTTTTTTTATGTATATATTAATATTTTTAAGTATTTTTCAAAATGTCTTTAAAAAAGACAAAAAGGGCTCTGAGCTTTTGGCAAAGCTAATGTTTGTCATTTACATACTAAAACTACTATACATACATTTAACATTACATTCAGGAAAATTAAAACAAAAAAAATGACAAACATTACGAGAACACTTCTAACAATTTGCATATTGTGTATACTAATCAAAGTAATAAAAAAAAATGTTTTAAAGTTTAGCGCTCTTATAATACAGTTAATGTGATTTTTGGGCCTATTATTATATGAATTAAAAAAAAAAAAAAAGAAATAATGAACAGTATTAAATGTAATGTGCTAAAATAAAATTAAACAAAAAAAAATGCGAATTATATTTGTTTTTCGTTCATTTTCAAAATCTTAAGCGGCTGAGCAAATTAATTTTTGAATGAGGACCCATTTTTCAGGTAATTTGGGGAAAAATATTATAAAAAGTCTATTGAAAATCATAAATTTAAACTGAGAACAGTCGCTAATAGATCATTCATCTAACCTTGTCTCTTTTGCTCTTAATTAAAACATATCTAACTATATAAGGTGGGCATCTAAATTTTTGGTTACGTATCGGTTCTCTCTGGTCATCGTTTTCTTATTCTTTTTTTAACGGACTGAATTTATTTGTATACATGAGTTGATGTCATCGCCAAAATTTCGAGATTCTCGTTATTGTCGTATTGTCCACTAAAGAACGTGCAACAGGAGTTTCTCGGTTACTAAATTTTTTTGATTACTGTGTTATATCCCGATGCATAAACTAAGGTCGAAGGGTGACAAAAGTCCAGACAATGTGTCCTCCGCGCGGGCGTCACCTGGTAACGTACGGATGGCAATCATTTCATTCCTGTTTAAGGATGACTTGAAATCCCATTTGGGCGGCAAAATTCAATTCTTCAAAAATGGACGTACAGCTTTATAAACTGGACGTACATTGGAGAAGATCGATTATGTTGTTCTGGCAATTCAGCACCAAATCCCAATATTTAGACTTACTCATGCATGTATGCTCTGAAGGTGATTTGGTGCAATAATTTCCTAATCCCAAGGTGTTGTATCCGTGCCGAGGGGATGTATGACTGAGGGATAGATCAGTCTCTTACGGATTGGATGTCATTGACCGGGCAATCTTTGACACTATAAGTGCCTTAGTACGGTAAGGGGCTCTGCCGTACCGGACGAACATTTCCCCAATACTCGTGGGAACAAAAATGAATAAAACAGAAAACAAAACACAAAACATACAAGAAGAGATGGACGTCGTCGATCTGACTTTTCCCGATGTTCAATCATCAGGACAGTCGGTCGGCGATGTGCCCAAAAAGGTTGGTGTTACCTTACCGGAAGCAGGCTGTAAAGCCGCTACTGGCAAGGCGAGACGACTTCGGAAACGACTATGCGGGGCGGAGATCAATAGAAGAAGAAAGGCGAGGCTTTTAGCCGCCCAATTTACTTCGGTTCTCTCCACCGACGCAGACTTCAAAAGACTAGGGAGAAACGAGGCTGGGCCTTCGAGGAACATAGCCACGGTGACCTACTCCCAAAGAACAAGGACGGAGAATACGAGTTTTGATAAGAACAATACCAAAGAAGTGAAAACAAAAGATAAATTTAATGAAAACAAACGAGAAGAACAGGGGGTTAACGTTGTCGATCTGATCATCCCGAATATTCAATCATCAGGACAGTCGGTCGGCGATGTACCCAAAGAGGTTAGTATTACCTTGTTGGGAGCAGGCTGTAAATCCGCTACTGACAAGGCGAGACCACTTCGAAAAAAACGACTATGCGGGGCGGCAATAAAGAGAAGAAGAAAGGCGAGGCTTTTAGCCGCCCAATCTACCTCTATTGTCTCCACCGTCACAGACTCTAAAGAACTGGGGTCAAATGAGGCTGGGCCTTCAAGGGGCATAGCAACGGCGACTTACTCGGAACGAAGAAGAACGGAAAGTACCAGGCTTTACTCAGACCGTTCGCTTAACGTGGTGGGTAAAACTTCCGATATGTTGGTCGTCGGGGTTCCAAATGTGACGAATGTCGGCTTCCAGAGGGCTGCCCACAAAGACAGCACAGGTCAAGCGAAATCTTCAAGAGTTAGGAAAAGGATCTGTGGGGCAGAGGTAAAGAGAAGGAAAAAGGCAAAGCTTTTACTATCCAAGTCTGACATCTCGCCCCTGAAACCCGACGACAGACTAATTAGGCTGGGGGCGAACAAGTCTGGGCTGTTTAGGGCACCAGCCTTGGACACCCTCAGTGGAAACAGAGGATTGAAGAGGGAAATACAAAACAACTTTTATCCAACTACTTCTGACGAGAAGTATCAATGCAAAAAACCAAGACCAGCCATGCCTAGCACTGTTGAAACTACAAGAACTTTCTTCCACATGATAGTGATAGATAGGAACAGTCAAGAGGGAACACTCTCCGAGGAAAGGGCAGAGCACGTAAAAGCCGCTCTAACCAAGGCTCTGCTAAACGCAGCCATTGAAGGAATCGCAGTTAAGTTTAGGGGAGGTCTTACAATCTCGGGTGGCCACTTGAGGGTCAACTGTGATGGTGAGTTCTCCCGGGCATGGCTGGTCAAAACTACAAAGAGACTAGGAAATCTGTGGGAAGGATCTCAACTTGAGGCTCTACCCGCAGCCGATATCCTGAAGCTCAGAAAGGTAACCGTGTTTGTACCACTAATGGTGAGCACGGATGACTTTCTAAAAATAAGCCGAGGGCAAAACCCTCCGTTTGACATTTCAAGGTGGACGGTGTTCAACAGAATTGAGAAGGCCGAGTATCCAACTCATGGCACTCTCTTTATTCTCGGAGTACCAGAAATCTTAGTGTCGACCATAGAAAGTTCGGGATCCGTCCTGCACTATCTTTGGTATACGCTTAAGGTGAATTTGGATCGAGGAAGGGCTACCAGAGACGTTCAATCGTCTAGGTAGCTCCACTCAATTTGATCAGAGCCGTTCAGGCAAACAATTACCACTGTAAGGCTGGCTCACAAGTAATTTGCGTACCTTACATGTGGTAAAATAAAAATGGGCCATGGATAAAATACAAGGACGGAGTAAAACAAAAAAAAAAAGGTAAGATCTTCTATGACATTACAAGTGAAACACCAAGAAATTCTGTTTTTTTGTCAAATAAATCTTTTACAGATCTCCAATACCATACCGCATACAGCAAATAGACATCTTCTTATTACAATAAAATTCAAAATTTATAAATATTCAAAGACTGGTTCTGTTCCATGTTATTTTATGGCACCCAAATGTAGTTTAAATTAAAAAAAAGGTCAAGAGTATCATCATCGTCGTCAGTCTAATCACAATAAGTGACTCAACTAACAGGTCAAGCAAGTGCGTTAGTGAAGTTGATCAAACATTGTTCGTTCAGTAATACAAAAATGCAGTTCAAAATTGGTGATAAATTAATTGGTGGTCGCGACAATCGGCATTGTTTTGTAATTGCCGAAATTGGTCAAAATCATCAAGGCAACATAGACATTGCCAAACAAATGATTCACAGTGCAAAGGTAAGAAGAAAATTTTAATAAAGATAAATCTTTGAATTCATTTGAAGTTTGTTGTTGTTGTTTACTATTAGGAATGTGGCGCTGATTGTGTTAAATTTCAAAAATCATGTCTCACCGAAAAATTCACCGCAACTGCCCTAAATCGACAATATGATGGCGTAAATTCATGGGGTTCGACGTATGGTGAGCACAAGGAACATTTAGAATTTTCCATAGAACAATACAAAATCCTACAGAAATTTGCCAATAATCTTGGAATTATATTTACTGCGTCTGCAATGGACATTGTTTCATTTCGACAACTTGAGGCTCTTGATGTGCCATTTATTAAGATTGGTTCGGGCGACGCAAATAATATGCCCCTGATGATGTATGCGGCCAGTGTTAATATGCCGCTAGTTATATCAACGGGAATGCAGTGTGAATCAACAGTTAAGAAAATTGTCCATATTATGGAGGAAAATAATAAAGAAAATTATTGTTTAATGCATTGTGTCTCGTCATATCCGACAATAGCCGAACATGCAAATTTACGTATGATTGAATTGTATGGAAAATGGTTTCCGACTGTTTGTTTGGGATACTCAGGACATGAACAGGGAATTGCAATATCAATTGCTGCATGTTATTTAGGAGCTAAGGTTTGTTCGGGGGGGGGGGGGTTTTTTTCATTAATTAATTTTTAACATTTTTCGCTTTTATGTTTTAGATAGTCGAAAGACACTTTACATTGGACAAACAACAAAAAGGCACCGACCATAAACTATCTCTGCTACCGAGTGAATTTAAACTCCTTGTGAACAATATTCGTTCTATTGATCTAAATCAAATTGGAACTCAACAAGATTCACAGAAAATTCTAGATATTTTGAAGAAAAATCATCCATTGCTAATGAACGAAATTGATAATGTCTCCAAAGCTCTAGGATCTGTTGATAGCAAAGAAATTTTACCGTGTGAATTAGATTGCCGGAATAAATTGGGAAAATCATTGGTTTATGGAAACAATTTCGAAATTGGACATTGCATTAGTGTTGAGGATATTTCGGCAAAAGTTAGTGAACCTTATGGTCTATCGGCGGATGAATTTTATAAATGCATTGGAAAAGTTTTAGTTAAGAATGTCTTGAATGATGGTTTGGTTAGATTTTGTGATTTTGAATAAATCTTTTTTTTTTTAAATAATCTCGAAGTCATTTCTTTTTCGGTTGCCTTACTCCTTCGTAAGAACTTTACCCTCCACACCACTCTCATCCATTCGTCTCGATTTTCGCTTGTCCTTCTCTAATTTCTTACTATCAGAGTACTTAGATCTGCTTTCTGCTGGCTTTGATTCCAGGCTACTGATTGGAAAGATCCTGAACCTGGTCCAATGCATACGTTTCCTGGTTACGTTGATCAAGTCTATACTTAACATTTGTATGCACTTCATTTCTGATGTCGATTGTTCTTCCTAGATATCTAAAACTCTCAACCTGACTTGTTGCCTATAATTAACTCCAAGGCTAAGTTAAATAGGAAGTCATTTACTTATATTCAAATCAAGATTTATTGAAAAAAATATAAAAATTATTTAAACACCAATAGATTCAACAAAACCACAACACGTTTCTGGATCAAAAAGGAATACATTGAGATGTGGTGCTTCATTTTGTGAGACGGCTTTGATAATTTCCTGTGCCAATTCTCCGCCAACGATAGCTGCAGTCGGCGATATTTGAGCAAATACATGAACAAATGCCGAATCGGGTGCCAAATTTGCAGCAATTTCATTACGAATATTCAATAGTTTTGCATAGTCTTCATCACGAGTTTTGTAATCGGGATTTCGATGTTCAAGTTCTCGGAAATGCTGCAACACCTTCAACACCACGTACGATGGTCCAGTTCGTTTGAATTTTTTCGTAAAATGTGGTGCAGTAAAATCAAAATCAACGACATCCTGAAGTGACGGAAATAGCAACGTTCTTTTAACTGTTGTGGTGACCAGTTCGGTTTTTGGTTTTTCATGTGGTTTCGAAATTATTTTGTGTTTGAAAACGTCTCTGTAAAATAAAAATGGTTTAGGTCATAGTGAACCAATAAAAAGTCCATTCAAAATCGTACTCAGCAAAATTATGTTCCTGTAAATCAGCAAAACTGTAACCAAACGTACCCCAAACATCTCCTGCAAAAAAATTCACACCCTTAAGGCGGCAAGTATTATCGATTCTTATTTGTGTCTGCTGTGAAGCTTCTGTTAAAACGACAACGTCAAAGTTTTCGAAAAATTCATTTGGTTTATCATCCAAATTTGCAGTGTCAATCGAAATCTCTACCATGGGATTTAGAGCCTGAGCACGTAATAGAGACGCTTCTGCTCTATTTTCATTTATTGATGTTTGTGATACTAGAAATTGGGAGCAAAAATCTGCTTCCGTAACAATTCGATGGTCTAGAAATGTTATGGATTTGATGCCAGCCAAAATGAGATTTTTTGCAATTTCCGCTCCAAAACCACTGATACCACAAAGTAGAATTTTAGACGCACGAAGTCTAGTGCAACGTAAAATATTTAATTATTTTGAGAAAAAAAAAATAGAAAAATAAACACCACCTTTTTTGAGACTCCAAACCCCAGAGACGAATTTGTCTGTCATAAAGTTCTGCTTCGTGTTCTGTTAACTCGATTGAATTATTTTCGACCATTTTGATGTAGTTTGTATATAAATATTTAAAGTTCTATGAGATTTTATTAATAACTAGGTAATTAAATTAAATTCGTAATCAACAAAACTCCAAACACCGGCAACTACAAATTACGACGCCATTAAGAAATCCCTTCCAACAAAATTCGTTGTCAACTTGTCAACTCAATTCGATTTACTTGCGTTGTATCTTATGGCGGCAAAATTCAAAATATTTGGCGTTTTTAGTTAGTATCATGAATTAACAGAATATGGGTGCTCATCCCTTATAAAGTATTGAAAAATATTACGTTTTGCATCATTTGTATTTAGTAAAACCAGAAAAAGAAAAAACTCAAGGGTACAATTAAATTATAATATGCCTAGCTAAGTTATGTTTGGTTAGTATTCTAGGTAGAATATTCACTTCGGAGCTTTTAAAGCCAAAATCAAATTTTATTTTTGAATTTAATTTTAATTACATGTCCATTGCTTAATTTAAAACACAACGCATCACTGTCTATTTTGTGAGTTTTATTATCACAGTTGATGGTATTTGGATAAATATATATAAATTATGTTACGTCACTCTGAAACTGTGAATATCACATGTCCTTACAATTTATTCAACGCTCAACGAACTAATACTCTTTGACAGTGATGTCGTATCGGCCGAATTCCTTGATTCCAAATGATAAAAATCGGCAACTTTCTGCGGTGGCCTAGACGAGCACACCTCACCAATTTGTGAAATAATCCACTTAGTACATTTTATTAGTGCTATGTGAGCGGCAAATTGCAGAACAATTGCCCCAAAACCTTTATACAATCCAGAAATACCTTCGCTGGCAATAGTTGATCGGTAGCAATCGATTGCACCCTCGTAACTGGTCAAAATCGGTACAACCGAATAACCACTATCAAGATTATCGATAATTGTACGAGTACCTTGTAGCTGAATACGATGCATAATCGTTTCGAATGGATAGAATAGCATTTCGGAGGTAATTAATGAAATTAGCGTTGAGAATATTTCTACATTTTGATGTTGAGTTTCGATGTCTCGGGAACGAGCGCCCCGTTGAGTTTCAGCATTTTGAACACGGAATAGCATTATTCGAGTCGTGATTCCTTTTATAGCAAGCCTTTTTCGGACATGAATAAAAAAATTTTTAAAAAAAATGTCCACACATATCACAAGAATATTGAAATTTTACCCAAAAACGTATTTCGATAGACTTAACGTAACGCTTGGACCAACCAGTTGCCATATTGGAATCATTCGTCCTTTTTGTGGACTCCAAGCTAACAGACGGCCAAATCCCTCACGAAATACATCAAAAACACCAGGTTTTTCGCTTGCAATATCACTTTGAACAGTTTCCACCAGAGATGCCGAGTAAAATGGCAGGACAATAGCAAAACTAATGCTAATACAGATATAAACAAATATTAGTGCCACTTAACTAAAACAAACATCTAACGACATACCATTTAAGTAGAAGATGTTGTCCGAATTGTTTTACGGTTGTTTTAGAATTAACTTCCCTGAAAATTAAGTTAAGTAAAATTTCGGAGTAGAAAGACGATAAATAAAACTGATTACTTTGGCCATGGTGTAAACTTTGAAAAGACATCCTCAATTGCCAATGACATGCCACGAACAAGCAAACAACTTCCGAGTCCTTTCCATAGTGTGGTAACACCTTGCCGTTGATGTAAATGGATTATAACCGGCACAAGCGTTACGGGTACTAAATGATATCTGCAAAAAATATTTAAATATAACCGAAAAATGGCTAAACGATCCGATATTACTTATTTGAATTATGATGAACTTGACACTGTCGCCTCAACACTAAAAACGGATGACTGAGCAGATTTTCTGCTATTAAACTAACCATACCAACGCTGACGCCAAGATATTTTCGCACGGATAGTTCTACACGAATGGAACCAATAATTTAATTAATTGCTATATAAATCTACAATGCAAAAAAAAACCTTCATCCGGACTTTCATACAGTGGCTGAATGTTCTTGTGTTTCTGCAGTGGAAGCGTAAAATCTCTTTCCGAATTAACATATTGATATCGTGGTTCTCGTTCTCTATATTCAGGATACTGAAATCGAGACATTTGCTCAATTTGGTCTAGGTCATCATATTGTTCATACCTGTAATTGTAATTACAAAAATAAATCCAAAAAATGTATGACGCCTTCGCGTAATCTTACATCATTCTATTGACCGACATCACTACTCACCGTAAATTTGAATATTGTCGTATACCAGCCATTTAGCAAATTTTCTTAGCAAAAAAAAAACGTACTATTTATCAATTGCTATTTTGTTTAATTACATTAAAATGAAGTAAAAATAAAAAATCTCGTGCGGATGAAAAAATGTCATAAATATTTTTTTGTCTTCGAAACAATTCATCGAAATGTCACTTTTTTTAATATATTTATGGGACAAAAAAGAAGAGTGGTCAGTGGCAAGTTTCGTTGTGAATTTGCGCGCACCTTGCGGTTTGATTTCGAAATTATCACGTACCATTTTTATTCGTTATTAGAATTGGCGCAGTCTATGTGGTAAAAGTTCAAAACAACTTGACGATTTCATAATTTAATGTGTCTTTGCTCTTATCAGTTGAAGTGTTTGTTGACTATCTAAACATTTGGTATGTTTCTTCGTTTTATTTTCATTATAGAAGAAAATTTACGATCGTAAATTAAAAAGTTTTTATTGCTCGCCTGTGGCAAAGTGTGGGAGAAAAAGATTTTTTCGCGGTTTTTTTTTGATGTAACGATTATGTTTTTAGTCAGTTGTTCGAAATTCGATGTAGTAACCCATAAATTGAGAAATTAGTACTAGAATCCGACTTCGATTTACGCGGTAAGTATTTTCTTGTGTGAAGTGAGTTTTTTTATCATAATAAAAAAAAGAAAGTAAGTATAAATCATATAAATATAATATAAAGAAGTTACAAGAATATAATCGGAACTCAGAACATTTTTGAAAGATGTTAAATAGACAAAGATATTAGGTTAAAGGCGAATTTATTAATCCGGCGAATTCATTCCAAAACGTCCAGAATAAGCTATTGGACAATTTAGAGTTTGTCTCCAATGTATCTTAAATCCTATAGCCTTCGACCAAAACTAATGTTAAATGTATGTAATGTTATTCTGTCGTCCCAAATGATTCACTAAGGACTACCGTATGATATTAGATGTATTTTTAACATTAGATTTGGCCATAGGCTATAGCCGCTATAGAATATTACATTGAAGGCGGACTCTTACGAACAACAACAGTTGTTGGGGTAAAAGAATATGTGGGAAATCATTATAGTGACAATTGAAGAATATAGCCACTGGATCGTTTCCATTGGAATTCGAAAAAAAGTTGGATATTTTATTGGAAAATTCCAAATAAAATGTTAGCAAACATGTGAAAAACAAAAGGTTTTCCAGTAGAAAAGGATTTTTGAATAAGATTTGCCTACGTATAATTATTTTCAACCAATTTCGGATAAAAGTTTCAATTTTATTGCAAATTTATATGATTCAAAATTAAAGGGTGCCCAAAAACATACGTATTGTTGATATAACTATTTTCATATTTACGACCAATAATAAATAAAATAATAAAGAAGTGTTCAAACAACCACATGATGAAAAAATCCCCTCTCCATTGGTATATAAAACAAATAAATTTATAACAAAATTAAAGTTTATGTATAAACAATAAATGTCAATTTGAATTGCCTCTGGCTTAATGCACAAGAATCCAATAAATTCTTAATAATATAAAATACTTTTTCCTTCAGCTATACGACATACACCGAACTTTCTTCTTACATCAAGTAAATAAATTCTCAGGAAGAGGACGGTAAATTACACGCAATGCCAACATCATTCGATATAAATGCAAGCTAATCAATGAAAACATAAATTATTTCCTTTATGCACCCCAAAAAAAAAAAAAACAAAAAAAAAAAAAGAAGAAGAAAAGCCAACCCCGAATTGCAGGGCATTAGTTTAGCTCTCCTCATCCTATATTGATATATCGTTCGTTATATATATATATATAGAAGAAATTTTGTCCTATATTCAGGATGCTGTGTGTCCTTAATGCATTATAGTTTTACATATGATTGAGTGCTGCAAGTCATGGCCTGAATTGTATTAATTTACGCTCTTTTTTTCTCATAAGAAGGTACATTAAAGGAGATCACTGTGTATTATAGTCCTTTCTATATATCTCATCTATGTATATGTATCTATGTATGTATGTACTATATATCCTATAGTACTATATATCCTAGATGTACTGTACATACATATATGTATAGAAGTATATAGGATGTCTCCTTGGCCTTAACTTGTCTTATTTGGTCTTATTCTTATATCACCACGTACGTAATGTGTATAGACTACAGAGAGTATACACCATAGAACATTTACACGGGTAAATTGTATGGCATCATTTGCTCTAATTTATCCCAGAAGGACGATCACAGACCAGAAAAAAAAAAAATCTAATGTATGAAAACATTAAGGAACGATTCAGCATTATAAATGTCCTCATTAATTTTTAAATTTAAAGGATGTGATATTGTAAATGAATTCAATATAATGAAAAATGATACATAAACTAATACTAACGATATTACCAGCACCAGTACGGATAGTATACTTTGTAGTGTAGGGTATAGTTTTGGGAAGAGGTGAGCCCAAAAAAAGCGTAAGTAATGTTTAATATGGTAGCATCGTGAGAATTTCCGATATTTATTATCGTACATGATGAATAATGGTGTTGGATGTTTGCTGGATCTTATATATTTTTTGTAGTAGGAAATTTATCTCTGCGCTTTTGTTTAAAACTAACAAGATGAACTAACCAAATACATAAATACACGATGCCTTGCGAAAATAACGGGCAAAATTTGTAAATTTTTGCAAAAAAATACCAAATCATAGGGCTTACTCGCTAAAAGTCCAAAGTCTAAAACGATACGACGCATATTTGGTGTCGTTTATCGTTTTTTTCTACTCTGACATCGTCGACGACGTGAATGCCCCTGCTAAACTGTGGTCAAATACGCCTCTTACGCAACTTAAAACAATGGTGGCGTTGACATTTGGTGAATTGTTGTGGTGGAAGTACAATTGCAAAAAAATAATATTTATGTAATTTACGCCTAAACGAATCGATCGTTTTCTAGAGTAAGCACACAAAATAAAACTTCTTAAATGCGAGCAAGTAACCTAACCCATTTAAGACATTCCGTGCAAATAAGACACATTAGCTCGAAGAACACACTGCACTATCTAGGGGGGTATACTCTAACTCCATTGGAAATTTGGCAGAACAACCCGGCCGTACATGCTGAAATTTATTAAGAGTACCGCGCCCGGAGAATCACTTTTGAAATGTCTCTTCAGCATCCTGAGTCAGTTTTTGCAATTTTGAATTTCAGTTATAATTCTCTTCTTCCTTCGATATTTTATTATTAATCTTCATGAATCTATGGACCTCAATCTTGTTGCGGCTGGTTTTACTGCTAAACTTGCACCTATAATAACTAACGGCCCCTCTTAAATAGACAGGATTGGAATGTAGTTTTGTTTCCATGAAGAGATTGTTTGATAAGACATTTTTTTTCTTCATAAAACTCATAAAATCGAGGTAGAACTGGAAGTTTAGCGCAAGAGAAGTGTGGAAAAAATGACAACGTAATCAGGAATTTTTTTTTTTTTTTTTGCAAAATTATCTCGTTGCATTTGCAACAAAAAGAAAAAAAAGTTTTTACCTAATTTTTATCGTGTACTTAAGTATAATAGCTGAGCTGAGCTGCTGTTATTTTTTAATTATATCCTTTTAAGTTATTTCTTATGAAATTTCACATTCATTTCATTAAGTGCCTGAATGAATAATCAATGAATTCAAATTGTCATAGAGCTTTTTGCAATTAGGCTTGCTTGGATTTTTCTTTTTTTTTTTAAATCAACTTCATTTTAAAATTCCCGAATCTAATCAGTATAGATTTTATTTATATAAAATAAAATGGTGTATAAATAAATACAAACAAAAATACAATTAGCAAAAAAAAAAAAATTCTTTATAGATACACAACAATATGTATATAGGCAAGGCATACATATACATATATTATGTATGTATGTATTTATTTATATACAAAATGGAAAGAATTATATAGAAACAGAGCTGATTTTTCTTGTAAAATTCTATGCTTTTATATATAATATAAAGAAAGGCTATGGGAGCTAAAGGAAGAGCGAAGAATAAAAATAACGAGCAGGACGCAGTGCATGATTGAAAAAGGGTTACAACTTAAATGGAATTCTTATGTTGTTCAGTTGATTTAAACCAAATCAATTCAAGGGGAATATTTAATTAAGCAGACGAACACAAAATCAATATTTGTGAGAACTTTTTTCTTTGAACTTAACGAGAATTTTTGTAAATAAATTATACGTAGCTTAAGAAAAGTAAATTAAAATTTATTTTTGGAAATTTTAAGTTTTTCCCGAAAATTTTTTGCGCCTAATTAGAAATAGAATATTCTGCCCATTATCTCCATATCATGATTTATGTTAATCTGATGTATATAGGAAGATATATGGATTTATATACACA
>JANSTT010022304.1:0-42495 GCA_026745375.1 Platyura marginata | reverse complement strand
ATGATGCATTAGATGCAAGAACAAGTATGAAAATCTACAACATATTATTTTATCATCAGTGGATCGAGACCAGATTGACTGAATCTTGATGAATTAATAAAATTAAATATAATTTACATATTATTCTCTCTGAATAAAATACGAAATAATGGAGCGCTATTCATAGTCGTTTAAAAGCATTAGTTTTAACGTACTTATGCCAGCAAATGTCTATTAATTTCCGTTTTTGTCCAACAAAGTTTTCATTGTGAATAAATTTATAGTTATTAATATTTCTTTATTGGCCACATATTTAAAAAGAAAAAAAACCAATTCTCTTGGCAACTATTAAAAGTACCCGGTTTATAGTTACGTGCCATTTTCTTAATAGTGTAATGGCAGCAAAATATCTTATTCTAAACGAGGGGTACAAGCAAAAGCATTTACGTTGCTACATGCCAAGTTTAAATTCCGGGTGAAACAGTTTTTGGATGTCAAACAAATTATATCAATTATTTTGGTATAATAAATAAATTAAAAAAAAGTTATGTTCTAATTAGTAAATTATAGTACCTATGTAAATAGTAAGTAAAATTAAAAAATTTAAGTTAGTCTGATTATTTTATTTATTTTCGTGTAGCCAACATATTTCAAAAAGGTGACCGTATTGCCCTATTGCACAGCGCTAATTTATAGTAAATTTTTAAACGTCTATGAATAGAGCCGATAATGACTCTCTGAAATGCTCAAAGTAAAATAGCGATGGTTATTTGAGAAAAGGCCCTTATTTTTCAATATCTTCAGGAGAGAGAAAAAACTAAATATTTTTACACCAACATTTCAACGAAGTGCACGTTTAAAAAAGCGGGGAAAACTCATATTTTTTCGTGAAATTTAGTAAAATAGTGTTGCCAGATAGTGTAAAATATTACCGGATTTCATAAAAAAAAAACATTTTCAAAAAACTTGATGTTAGAGCCTTTTCTTAAATAACCGTCGATTCTTTTGCGGTTGTGATTGATGTTATTTCAGTACAAATTCATATATTTTCCTTGAAATATCATAATATATTATCGAGAAAATTTAAATTAATGTGAGTGCCCTATTGTTGACGTATTTTTCGAAAATATACATACATACAATATCAATATAAAAGCAATATTTTTAAATTTATTAAGGAAGATCTTAATGTTCCTATTGTTGACATAAATTAAAACTCTAGTGGTTGAAAATAATCTGATGATAAAAACTTAGTTTTCGAAACGCGTTATTTGTATTATTAAAATTTGTTTTTATTGTAAATATAAAACATTTATGTCAATAATTCAGTGTCACAGTGCTCCAAACCCACAATTTGCTAAATTAATTATAATTAGGAACTACATATGCAAATTTCTAAATTTATTAAGAGCAGTACTTTCATAGTAAGATTAACTCAGAACTCAAATTTAACTTGAAAGTAGATAAAAATTTTGAATTTCATGTAGTAGACTTTTTGGCACTATTTAGTAAAAATAAAATAAAACTTGAGATTTGTTTATCACAGAATTTAAAAAAAAAATTGTTTTCGGTGAGAGAGTGCGCGAACGTACAAGTTACTTGGACCTTCATTCTCAATCAATCGCACTTCTTGTGTTTTTTGTCACACGGTCATTTTATTTATTG
This sequence comes from Platyura marginata, assembly GCA_026745375.1. NCBI lineage: Eukaryota > Metazoa > Arthropoda > Insecta > Diptera > Keroplatidae > Platyura > Platyura marginata. The sequence continues at coordinate 40,851 of JANSTT010022304.1, read as the reverse complement.
TGATTTTAAATATTAAGTAATTGTGATATAGATTGTTTTAACTATTACTAGTTTAATCATTAATCCAGACAACCTAGAGCCGCAATTAGTCGAGATAAACGAGATTATACTGTAATGCTACATTTAGCGAAACATTCGCGATATAATCAAAACTACGTTAAGAATAGGTACTACGTCAACAATAGGGTAACACTCACGTTACTACATTTTTAACGAATTTTTGTGATATTCAAAATATCAAGAAAATTATTATTAAATATGTTGATTGCTATTTGCTTAAAATATGTATATATGAAATAAACTATATTTTATCTATATTTTGGATCCATAAATGGAATAAAAAAAAAGAAAAAAGCTTTATGTAACTATTTTGCTCAATTAATATATGAAAATGAGCAAAATAACTCATAATTTTGAAATTTTGAATATGTATATTTAAAAAAAAAAAAAAAAACTAGTTTGTAATTATGCAATAACATTAAATTATAGTAATCTTAATAACAATTACAATAAAATCGATATTAGAATATTAAAATTAACTACACCACATGAAAAAAAATAGTTCTATGTCAATAACATCATTTATTACCTGATTTAGCAAAAAAAACAGAAAAGTTTATATTTAAAATTTAAAAAAATAAATAAATAACGTTATTCAAAATTAAATATAAACACACACACACACACAAAATTAACTAATAAAAATGTTCAACAATGTTGTATGAAACGAGTTCAAAATGTTTGGAAGCCTTAGCAATAATACAGAAATGTATAACAAAATACAAGAAAAAAACATCAAAAAAAAAATAGAATGTGACAAGTAAAAATATTTTTATAAAAAAAAAATATATAAAAATCAGAGATGTGCATATTTAAACCATTTAAATGTAATCGTTATTATTGACATACTTATGTATATCTTCTTAAATGAATTTTAAAAATATTATATCTTTGGATAATCTCCAGTATAATCGTGGGATAAAAAAAATTAGATTGAGTATTCTATAAAAAAAAAAAAAAATGTATTAGCAAATGTTTAAAAAAAAAGGAACTGTAATATCAAACCCTCAAATAATAAAAAAATAAATTTTATATTAGAAAGTATTTACTGTTTTGTTTTTTAATTTTAATTTTCTACAAAATACATTCAAACACATTCCACACAAGATATTTATTATAATTATTTGATTCTTTTGATTTAATTGAATTAGTCGCCGATGAATTCTTTATAATTACGAGAAATAGACTTATTTCTTTTCATCTAAATATATTCCAAGAGTGAAAGTCATATTAGGTATGTAATACTAACTGTAGAGTAATTTAAAATCAACAACATTTTAGTAGGTAATCATTTTATTTACGCATCCAATGAAAATTATGGTAGATATATACATAAGAAAATTAAGGAAATCAACATAATCTAAGATAAGATTTTGAAAACGATTCGTAAACAAATATTCCTTTGTAACATATCCCCATATACAAGTCCTTCCTATATACTAAACAACTAAACAGATGAAGAGCACTGTGGGGCGCGACATTTATCCGCTATTCTTTACACAAATCATCTGGCAAATAATTAAAAGAAAGGGGATGGCTTTTTTACTTGCCGTACCTCTTTATTATGGAATTACCCCTAAATTGGGCCATTTATCTTCTCTGAATCCTAATGCCGAATTAAAAAAAAGTCCATTTTGACATTTTTATGGTTATTGAGCCTATTTTTTTGTAATAATCTACGTGACTGACAGACTAATAACAATATTATGATGTAGTTGAGTTTGTTTATTATAAATATGGCATGTATTTAGGAAGCAACAATTATATTTTATGAATCCTGAATAAGTTTTACAACTGAAAACAAAAAGTTCAATTCGAATGACGCGACAGATACATTTTCGACATTTTCTTCTACTTTAACCAAATTCGAATAAACTGTAAATTCACATTCACAATTTAATATAATTTGGTAGCAAAGAAGTGAAAAAGTTTGACTTAACTAGTTAATCAAATAATTACAAAATGTATCAACTTCATCAACTAACTCCTGATATTGCATTTTATGTAATTAGTAGAAAATTTATAAACAGCACGATAATAAATAATTATAAATTATCTACTAGTTTTACAAAATTTATCATAAATCGAAATGATAATTAAAAATTTGCAATTATAATTTATATTCCTATACAGGAGACAGATTAATCAGCAATTTTTTTGCTATCTTTGATAATAAACACATATTACACACCATACTTTATTAATTAAAAGTAAGTACATATGTAGATAGATAACACAATCTTATTCTAATGTACATTGTACAAGTAGTGTAATAAAAACAAATAAATTTTGACGAATGAATAGAAACTGTCATCTATAAATGGCTATTGGTATTATGCTAATCATTGATAATAAAGAGTATGAATCAACTTGCTGTGTATGATGATCAGTAATGAATGATAAAAATCAGCAATTGAGATATTTTTACTGACCTTATCAACAAACAAAAAAAGTAAAATGATTGTAAAGCGGGAACATTAGCGACTAATATAGCGAATTACTAGATACTACTTTGCTCTTATCTTTACACTTAAACGAAAGATTAATTCGTATGATGATTCACTGGAATTACACGTAATACCTTTTTGTTTGGTTATAGGTCAACTCATGATAATTAAATAATTGCTTATATGCAGATATAAAAATCTGAGTAATCAAAAAATTATCTAGTATTAATACATTTAGAGTTTTAGACTGCATAATAAAAAAAAATCTCCACACTAACAAGTTAGCAACGCTCTCTTAATAATGAACACCTACCTACATACATGTACTAGACAAACCCTACTTTCCCACACTTCAAAATAAACACAGAAGTTACAACATTTTTTGATGCCGAAAAAAAAAATCGTAAATCATTTTATTCGCATGGAATTATTGCTCATAATAATCTCCTCGAAATTGCACATTCTCCTATGGCTTGTAATTCATCCACAAGTTCCTACCTATATTTATATATTTATATATAGATATATATATATATATATACATAAAATCAAACATCTATTAGTAAGTTGATTATTAAAAATGCTATGTCATGAATAATTCATTAGAAATATTACTACCGTTATGCGTAAATTTCGGCCAAGAGCACATAGCACAGCTGCTTCGGTGCCAAAATGATGAAAATAAAACAACGAAACCTTGCATAATACGTGACTGTAATTGCAGAGCTTCACAACAACTGTTGCATTGCTGCTGCTTGGAGGAATTTATTTGTATTTAAAAAAAAAAAAAAAAAAAAACTATTAAATATAGCACGTGTTTGGCCATAGTTCCACCATAAAATAAATATTAAATAATAACAATCATACTAAATTGATTGTTTATTATTTGTTACCGTTCAGTTAATGCATAAATAACCATCTGTCAAAAGGTAACAGTATCATTATTTAAATTGCCCGCCAAACTACCTTACAATATCGATATAAGGAATTTAAATATAAATAATTAAGGCATTCTGGTCAATATTTAGAGGTCTTATTACAAATATTGAATGTACATACACATACATCCACATAACAGTCTAATTGCACACCTTTTTTGTCCAGTTACACTAAATACACCATTACACTCCATATACATACGTTACTTGAAATTCAAACTGCCATTCAAACAGTTTATGGTGGAGCTAACAAACCATGCGAAATTTAAATTGACCAACTACTATAATTGGTGCTGGAACCACCGTATATCATTGAATAATGTTGGAAATCGGATACCCTAAGACCTATGCTATGATTTAAGTTCAATTATTCTGATCTTCCGCAGACTGTTCAAAAGAGCTAAACCATTTTTAATAGATGTCCAAAAAAAAGTTCAGTTTTCTTGCCTTCGCAGGACCTTTGAAGTGATACAGATTAAACTGGCCCTTAGTTGTATGGAGGCATTGCATTGAATCATTTAGGGTGCACCTACATTTTGTGAGGTTTGAAAAAGAAAAAATACTTTGAAAAATATTAAACTCTCCAAAGATGGCGTTGCCCCTGACAAATTTAAGTTTCTAGGATATACTCGTAAGTTTCAAAGGAGTCATTTAAGGTAATCATAATGTAAAAATACATATTTTCTTCATATATATGCCAACTTTGTAACTCCAATTTTCAAAATATTCTTCATACCAAGGTAAAATTTACAACCACCACAAAGTTTTGCTAATAACTTCGAAACTTTAGGTTTAGATAAAAATATATCTTTCGTTCATTGGAGCAATCACTCTCTCTGGTGGTCTCCAAACGCGAGGCAAGGCAAGGATTCATTCTTTTTTTAAACGAATACGAATTTAGTGCTAACAATTTAGAATTAGAACAGAATTTAAAAAAGGCTTTCACACGTAACTATCCTTCCCCTTTCCAATTCATCCTATCCTTCCTAGCTTTGGCCATTTACAATAGCAGCTCGTTAATAATAATAAAAAAACGGTCCTGGCAAAATTTCAAGTCTCTAGCTCAACGCGTTGTTGAGTTATCGTGTATACAGATGGAGCGAGCGCCTATCTAAAATGAAAAGCAAAGATTGGATAGTGTGGAACCAAAACCATATACGTACAAAGACTAACATAGTTTTAAAAACTACCTCCTTGAGAGGATGAAATTCAGAGTAGAAACAAAGTAAAGAATCGACATCGAGAAATTATCTATGTAGAAAGCCACCAGAAGAACTGTTTGGCATTGATTTATTCAAATCAATATATTTTAATCCGATCCACCCTACATAAATAATCAACAGGTGAGTTCGTCAAATTGTATATCGCTATCATATTATGATATCATACACGAATTCTATCTACGTAGACAACACAAATCAGCAGGTAGATCAAATAATTTTTTTTATTTTTCTATATACAAACAGTGTTTGAGCCGTCTCAGACCAGTCGTTTCTTAGTTTTACGTGAATAAGGTATTTTGCAATTCGCTGTGTATTAGGTAAATATTCAAAGTCGGTTAATTGTTGTTGGTGCTTCACGTTTGTACAATTAACTATACCCAATACTCCATAATATCACTAGTAAAATTATGGCTCGTAGTGTATAAATTGCACTCGATGATGCCGTATGAAGCAACATAATAACAAACAAGACACAAAATAGACTTATGTTGAGAGCGAAAGCACGTGGGAATAGAAAAGATCTTCTAACGAAATCTTTTAAGATAGATACCAATTAAATTTGTTATTAAGAGAGAAAGAGGAGGTACTCGGAAATAGTATCTTATTAAAAAGTTTCGCTTATTGTATTGTGATGTTTAATTTGTACACGTAAATGTTGTTAGGCTTTTTGTTCAATTTTTGCGTGATTAAAGTACATTTGTGTGTAGATGTGTAGACATAGTTAAATGTAGGTTTTCGATGCCAAGAAATTAGTGCGTGAAGTTAATTGCCAAATTATTGAATAAATAATGTTCTATTGTGTATTCGACAAATGAAAATTGACGAAATTAATGAAATGCAACAAATCATTGAGCTACTTTTTTTCTTTTCTTTTTTTTTTTGATATTTAAATTTAAATGATGAAAAGAAATTTTACATTTTTATTATGCTGAAAATCGTTAGAAAATGTTATTTTTCATTGATTAGTTTCATAAAAATTAGATTCCAATTTTACTATCAATTCATTTATTAATATTTACTCAACATTTAATGTAAGTATGTTTATTATGTACGAAAAAAGACGAAAATAATGTCATTAATATTTTATTTTTCGCAAATAACCCATTAATAAGAGCTATAAATGTATTATCTATGACAGTAGTTACCAAACTGTGGTTAAAGCATCTCAAATCCCATGAAAATTGTGAAAAACTTTTTTTTTTGATTAAATTATTAAATTAGTCATTTAGACTAAGGAATTGTAAATGTTACGCCTACTAAATGTGGCGCCCAAAACAGATAAGATATATTAAAAAAGCGCATGCAAAAGATGGACTTTTAAAACTATAGATGATTGAGACCTTAGAGGACTCATGTATCTTACCATTAGCATTAAAATTATCGTATGTCGGATGTGTTAACAACATTTGATTAGGAGTTATCACAATTTTTATTTATTTTTTCAATTTAACTATCCTTGCATTTTAGAGATATATATATATAGATATGTATATTGTACATATACATATAGAATCGAACCAATTATGAAGAAATGCCTACCGGCAATAAAAACTACTGTCGATAACCTTGTTGTTCATTCATTATTTATACTAATTATTAGTGGTATTTGTACTGAAACAATTTTTGATGTCAATCAATAAAGTTCAATGGATTATTTACATCTAATTAAGTAATAAACTACATTCTTGTCTGAATTGGGGGGAAATTGTTATATTAAGAATAATTTGATATCATTCAGATAATTTATATATTGGAATTTCTCTCTAATTAATCGCGGTTTTAATTGTTTGACCATTTTGTTTTTCCAAATTATAGAATGCGGACCACTTTCAAAATAGTGACAAAATATCTATACATATGTGATTTGTGTATAGTTTTTTGTCTATAATTTAAATTATGGCGTGACTATTTCAAACAAGTTCTATCGTACCAAAATGTGTACAATCAATAAATTCTTATCTATAAATGCGATAGAGTAGTTTTTTTTTTCATAATCACTGCAAATATAACACCGGAGACTTTTATAATATATTTTTTTTAATAATTATTATTTATTCTAATAACACATACCTGCATAATTTATTCGTTTCAAATGTGATAAGATAAATGTCTCAATGATAAGATTATTTTTGCGGTAGACATTTTCCTCCAAAACGGCGACGGTAACCTAAAAATGTAATAGAATATTTATTATTGTTGTTTATTATTGCTTAGAATTAAGCTTTACTATCATTAACCATTAATATTTTATGTAATGACAACACAAATTGCACCATGACAAAAGGTAGCGTCAAGCCAATAAAGACCGATGCAAATGCATAATTATAATTTAGCAAATTCTTAGGCACAAGTGCGTTCACTTAAAAAATCAGACAAAAAGATTTGATCTTTGTGGTTTTTTGCATTTTTCGACTAATCCTATATCTTGCCTCAGCAGTGCGATTTTGTATGCGAACACGAAATAGCCATACGGATAATAAAAATGTGAATGGACTCCGGAATTATGGTGCTGAATATTTGTAGAACTACATTTCGGGTAATGTAGGAAAATATGAACAAATACTTGTGCAAAGCCTTTATCTAAACTTGTGTGACACGTTCAAAATCATCCTATTGATTTTTAAATAATTTTTTTTACATTTACACAAGGGTGTTCGACAGTTTCAAGGTAGATTTATAAATTCCATTCCATAAGGTATGTCAGATATGTTTTTATATCAATCTAAATTAATGAAGATGATCAAAATTACCGCTTTTAATTTCCAATTTATCGGTTGGTTTATTGTACGATTGTATACAATTATCCATGTACACAAATTTAGAAACTGCACTTAAATGTTTAAATGACTATAATTAAGTTTTCAATATTTATAAATACATAATCGTCTATGATTTACGATTTACGTACTTACAATAAATAATAATGAAGGTTGCAAAATATTGAAGACAAATAATTATATTCAATGATTTTCAAATTAGTCCTAAATTAATTAACAAAATCAATAATAATTTGATGATTATTTTTAATTATCACTACTACATAGAGGCACGTCTCTTATTTGATTGGAGAAAATATCGATAAAAGAGGCGACTACGTAAATGTTGTCAAAATTATTACAATGTTAAATTTTCTATAACAGGGACTAGGATTCGGTAGTTTTTCGGTTCAAATTCCGTTTTAGGCAAAATTTCTATGGCAGTTTTTTCTTTAAATGACATTTCTAATGGGTATTCATTTGAATTATGTGTCAGACCGATATTTAAAATTGGACGGGTGGTTCGAATTTCACTTTAAACAGTAGGTCGCTTCGGATATATTAACACATATAAAAATAGAGTAACATCCTATCATATCAATAAAGGATTAAGGACGATAATGTATTCCAAATTTTCCAAATGTTTAAGGAAGCTACGATGTTCATAATTGCTCATCAGTTTCATTGAAATATAAGCAAAACTAAATGTTAATTAACCGAATAAAAATAATACAATAAAAATATGGTGGAAAACACCTATACATCCTTGGCAATAACCATCATTACAGTTTTTAATTAGCCACACTACTGCTTACCTCTATTTGTATTTGACTTTCATTAAAATTAAATAATCAACTGCTGCTGTGGTGCTATAGCATTTAATTATTTGTTTAAATTTGCAATATTTTCACGGACTTTTTTATAATAATAATCAATTTGTTTATTTAATTATTGTATTTACCAGAAACGAATAAATATTTTTTTAAGCAATTTTTATTTTGCAAAATATTTTATTTGCATTATTTTTTTTTCTAAGAAATATCGAATTAAATGACTTCCATACGAAAAATTTGTATTCCATAAAGGAAATCAAAGTCCATATTTCCGTATGTAAAATTCTTTTTTTAAAAATTAGGTTTTTTTTGGATCAAGTCCATGATAAAATATTATTATGCAATATCAATAATTTTTGAGTGAAAAAAATAAAAATAAAATTTATTGTTATTGTTGAATAAAGTTTTTCTTCGCCCAACAATTTTAACACCATATAAATCACAATCGAATGGCCTTAATAACCGTATGAGCATATATAACATCCCTTATTATTTACTGTAGAGAGGGAAAAAAAATTACCCCTTATCGGATTTGTCGTGAAATTGTCAGTAGAAAAATGCTTATATGCATTCGTGTCTCTCTGCAAATCAAATTATTCATTTTATAGACCAAAAAGTCCCACGTCCAACCGTTATGGCGCTACAATCAATTTTATATAATTGTTAGGTATTTTAATCAATTGTTTTTTCATTTACCTGAGTATTTATTTGTTGTATAGAAAAAATCGATAATCCTGTGTTTTGAAAATTGCGGTACAATGGTTTCAGTTACCAAAATAATTATTGATGTCAAAAGTGGAGTAAGCCAGTATAGTTAATGTCTCAAAAGAGGTACGCACATATTGTAAGTTTGGAAAATACTTCGTCTAAAAAACGAAAAACTTCTAAATCTAATCCTTAAAGTCCTTAAAGTCAATCGATTTTGTATTATTTTCATGGATTTTTCAAAGTAACTGTTTTACATTTAAAACTTAGGCCATCTCTATACGGCTATTACATAGTCAGTTAAACTGACTATACTTTTTTTATGGTTTTTTTTTTCTCTCGAATTAAATTTACATAATCGAACCTGCCAAATATCCACATTGAATTGTACCGATAACTTATCTGTTATCAGAGATATAAAATATATTTGCTATAGATAGCTGCCTATACCTTCACATAGATTATTGAAATCTGAAGCACTTCGGCTTGTCCGAATACTTCAATCAATATATTAAATGATGAATTGACATAATAAATACACGTTGCTGTTTGAAATCATGATCTGATGCAAGTAATGTATGTATGTCAAGGGGAAAAACCAAAAAATTGCTGCATGTACGCAATAATCATTTTTAAATATGCCGAAATATCATCGCCGCCAAAAGGTCAACGACTTCTGTCAATCAAATTATTTTCAAATAAATAATGACTGGCATATTATTATCAAAATTAACGCCCTAACTATTTAATCATTTCTATTTTTATAATTTAATGATCGGTTAGTATAGTAAACAACAGCAAGTGCTATATTGTAACATTATTAAGCTGAATTAATTAACAGCCAAATTTCAATGCACCAATAAAGGCTTTTTAGTATATACTTCCGACATTTATCACATCACCTCATAAAAATATTCAAGCCAAAAATTCAGATATAAAATATTTCGCAAGCATTCAATTCAACACAAAAAAAAAATTGATAAATTGCAGGCTTTTATATTGGATGGGGTAGGAGTGGGTTTACCCCGTCTTAGGATTGGAAAAAAACCGACCTTATAAAAATTGATGCGACAAAAATTGAGCCAAAACGAAAATTTTAATCATCTTAGATAAATTGTCCAAAATTGAGGTTGCCATTATAAGAGGAAGGATGGAGAACTAGGTGGACGACTTATTGTAACATCCCTCTCGGTCGCTACAATTATATAGTAAATATAACTTACATGATTTGTCAATTATGTATTAAATCTAAATCTGACATTGAAAAGAGCTCGACGAATCGGATATAAAAGATTTATTCAACATATATTCAACATAAAACACCATATTCACCATATTCAACACAACATTAATTCAACATATAAGATTTATACAACAATTATTACAACATTTGTCCAATATGGTGCCTATTAAAAGGAATTCGTCCGTCCACGGCTAACGGAAGTCCGAGATACCAGCATTTGTATTTTGTTCGCACAAAATGTCAATGTCGGAATGATTTCGACTGCTACAGAGATGTCGAGATCGGAATTACCATTCATAAATGATCATTTATAAATGGTAATTCCGATCTCGACATTGACATTGAATCATTCCGACATTGACATTTTGTGCGAACAAAATACAAGTGCAGATGGAGTACCTACTTTGTTTTTTTCTTGTTGATTTTTTTTTGGGTTGTTCCAGGGAAGGGAAATTTCGTTCTTATATCCCTCTTAAATTCGAACCTTGGGATAGCCTGATAAGAATGGCCGAGGAACAGTCTTTACAAATTACTGTACAGTATGAAATCTTCAAGGAGATATATAATTTTGCTCTTCATTTGCCACCAATGAAATTGTGCTGTTTGCTTCAGTCCAGACTAAAAAATATACCCGCTGTACACTGCAATGGCCTTAAAACAAAATAACGATTACGAAAATTTAAAATAATCTATGTAGTATAATATTTTTTGATAGACAACTTAATATTTATTTGGCTTCTTATAGATTAGATATTTGTTGCATATTCATCAATTTTTATGATTCCGGCAAAATACTAAAGATTAAATTCAGTTTAGTTTAGTATAGAAAATTAGTGTAAATTTGTGATAGAAACGGATTAGACGAAGCTCTAAAATGTCTAATCGTTTTTACAATTTTTGTGAACCATGCAAAAAGGAATTTCAATTAAGAAATTGTTGCTTTGATCATGCACTGCCAGAGGAATTAGTAAGATCACAGGTACGTACACACATCAATTAGTTATTCTTTTATTATAACTGTATAGAACTAACATTTTACTGAAACCATCCCTTTTTACTGCAACAACATTTAATGGTTCCATATTTGGCTAAGAATAATTAATTATTTAGGTCCTATAACGTTCGTTAATTAAATTTTAAATTCATTTCAAAGAATAAAAACCTGCAATGTAAATTTTTCCCGAATCCATTTTATGGCAATTTTAAAATAATTTGAGGATGTCTTAGATAAGGGTTAATGATGAATTCAAAATATTTCGACTAACAAACCATAGTTGCATGACTGAAATCAACAATTTGAATATCAAAATAAATTCTAATAAATCACATCACAATTTATAGTGGCAACGTCGTACCAAAAGCACATTCTATCTACTGTACAGATGGGCTGTGGCAATATTTTTTACGAGTGTCGTAACCACTTCGCTATCGACAATTTCATCAATACCCAAATATTTCATTTACTTAACAAATTGGGGCATTTTACTATGTATGTTTACTGGAATATATGGTGCAGTGTTGGTGACACGATGGTATTTCGATACGGAATATGCAGGTTTGTGAATAAAAACTGTTTTTCTTTTTTTTAAATAATAATAAAAAAAATGTTTTACAGAGAAAGTAAACCGAACGAATGAAATGCCAATTGCTTTCAAGGTGTACTGGATCTTTCACAATACAACACTTATTTTAGCTCTTATTATAACACTGATTTATTGGACTATTTTGCATAATGGTAAATATTTATTTAAGAAAATAATTCAACAGATGTACCTAAACACCAGGAATTTGGTGTTTTTGTACAGACATTTTTTTTATAATTTAACTGTAGGTAGATAGATGATGACTTCGCCTGTTTTTCTTATAAGAACAAATAGCCTGACTGACACAGACCACATATAAACATCATGTATTCTTATATGTATATTACCAAAGAACGCTAGTACCTGAATCTGACCATACAACATCGAATACAAGCAGCAAATAAATTCTATTGCTTATTTGAATTGAAACTGAAATAAAGCTAAGAATATACAAAAGCCTGACAGAAAACAGACTGTGGATATTCAAAAGAATAATACATAAGAAGCCTATATAGAACCAGAAGAACAAAAGAAGCACAACGGGAAATTTTACTCACTAATCAATGGTGAAGATGGGCTGGGCATCTAGCTAGAATAGACACGTATCAACCGCAGTAGCAAATATTAATGGCAAACCCACAAGGAAGCTAAAGCAGACCAAGAATGAGAACGCCGTGACAGCCACGCAAACGTGCTAGGCACAAAGGAATTCTCAAGACCGAACCATGTAGAAGTGTGTAGTAAAGCAAGCCAAAAGGCACCAAGCATTGTACTGCTATTAGATGATGATGATGATTCTTATATTTTCTTCACCTGGACATGATATTTCTAATTCTGAATATGACCACTCTTTCACACTTCTGCTTTCAAACAGATTCTTCAAAATTTAAATTTTCTGAATTTGTATGTCATTCCAGTGTAGATAGATAGGAGTAATGTTAGTTTTAATTATCATCAGAAAGCTTTAAATTTATCGCAAACTCCTAAAATGCTTTTAATATTTGTTCTCTCTTTTTTCAGATAAATTTCCACTAAATTCATCAAATATTTTAACGCATGGCTTTAATTCAATAATTATGGTATTGGACATCCTGATCGTATCATATCCGGTACGAATTTACCATGTTGTAGAGCCCATTTGTTTTGGTGTAATTTATTGTTTATTTACCCTTATTTATTATGCCAGTGGAGCAACCGATTTGTAAAAATAATTTTTGATTTTATTCCAATTATATTTAATTAATTTTTCTCGCTTTATTTATAAGGTTTGGCAATCGATTCATTTATCCTGTGTTGAATTGGGAAAATCTTGGATTAACGTTTGGCACGATTTTCGGTACAGTTCTGCTAGCATTGATCGTCCAGACGATAGTATTTTTTATCTACAAAATACGATTGGCAATTTATATACGATTTTATGAAAAGAAAGTTATATTGCCGACAACACAAGAACCAGCCCCCGGAACGAGGATTTCAATGGTTTTGGGTACGTACGAGTACAGTAACGATGCATTCAAAGGAAGTACACCGAAAATTTAGTAATTTAGACCTACGAACACCAATTTTTAAATTAGTAACTAAATATATTTTTTGTACATAGAAATACCAAAAAAAAAAAAAGAAAAACAACAAAATTCTAACTGTGATTGTAAATATTTTCTTAAATTAACAATAGAAAGTTTATCAATGTTTTGGGAAGTTATTTGTTTTTTATTAAAGACTATCTTTTAACTAAGCTGATATTGATATTATTAAATTAAATTGGGTGAAAGGAGGACAAAAGGAAGATAGTTTTCTACAAAAGAGGACAAAGGAGCATAATTTTATCGAAAGCAGGACAAAGGCGAAAAAAGGAGGACAATCCTTCACATAGGACGTCTGGGCAGCTTATTTTAATACTGCTGAAAAGGTATTTGGATTAGTTATATAGAGGTAGAACATTGCCCTTAAAAGTAATAGCGCTGACAGTGTTTATTCAGCGATAAAAGGAATATTTTTGCTAAAATAAAAATGTTATAATCCACACGGGGATCACTAACTAGTATATTATTGAAGTTTTATTAAAAATGCTCAACTACCTACGCCATTTTTGTGAAAAGTAAATTGGGAAGGAAAAATTTTGGAAAAACTTGCTAAAAAACCTACAATTAATTAGAAACGATCCTCATTAATAGTTAAATTCAAAGAACAAATCAGGAAAAAATTGCTAAATTACTTCTAAAGAATTTTCAATAGGTCCTAAGTAGTAAAAACAACAAAAAATTTCTAAAAAAGGATATAACCTAAGATAAAACTAATATCGAACTCAATAAATAACACAATCAATTAGTGAATATTAGTAAAGTACATACCCACTTTCTTTTAATTAAACTATATTGTTTGTTATATAAAATAAAACATAAAAACACAATTTTCTATTCAATTTGCAACTTCCATTTACAAAAATTACGCACAACTTTGAAATTTCTAATTGAATACAAATTGTACTAGCTTATTTTTAAGTTCAGCGATTGAAAAAATTAAGTTTGAAAACGAACATAACCATCGATACTCTACTATACATTATTGTACGAAAATTCCAATTGGCAGTTGGCACCACTACAGTACTGTCAATCAATCATTATAAAGTCAACACTTTAACTGTACGGTCGCATTTTTTTTCCGCCACACCAAAAAAACCATTTCGTTGCTTTGATTCACGCTGTTCGCACGGTTTATTGTACAATTTTTACGTTTAATTGTGTGTTGAACAAATAATAAAATTCCAAATAACAAAAATGGTTCATGCTATTAAGGATACTGTGAGTATAAAATTATTGATTTTAATTTCACACATTAGTATTGTGGATGCTCCATATTTTTAGTGTACTTAATGTAATGTTAAAAGAAAAATTCAATTTTTCACCACAATGCCGTGATGATTCATTAGTTTTTTCCGATTATTATAGACTAGAAATTAATACATAATTTATTATATATGTAGATTGTAGATGGTATGGATTATTAATAAAAATAACTTTGATTCATTTTCTTAAAAAAAGAATTACTGTGATGTGACTAATTAGTCAATATACAAAATTATTTCGGAGAAAAATTTTGCCAGCCTTGGATTTCGAATGTTTATCTCAGCTGCTATGCGTGTTTTGTCTAATGTTCTAGCTAGCATCGTATACAATTTTTATTATACAATAATCAAAGAGCAGTTTTTTTTTTCATTATCACATTGTCCCTCACAATGGAATGACATCATTTTCATGCATATGCATTTTTTATTAACTGGTTTTTTTTTTGTTTTACTCGTGTTGTTGAGATTATAAAATTCTGCTGTGGTTATTTGTTCGTAATTAAAGTATCTATCTACCATTTCAAATAACAAAAGTTGCTGTGTCGGAAAAAACCCGATAACCTTCTGTATCTATGTGAGATTTTGGTTTTTCGTTAACTTTATTGTAAATTGCCGAAAAAGAACAATACTCGCATTTATTAAGTATTGCTTTTAACATAATTATACTAGCGGTCTCTATCTAATCTCTAATATAATCTCTGGTTAAAAGTCATTTAGTATTAGTTTTTGGCTTCCACCTTTTTTTTTTTTATCTGTCTGATGACCGAGGCTTGTAGCCCAATAACAATTTTCAATTTGTTTATTATGTATTTTTAATATTAACATTAATTTCTAATAAATAGGATTATAAGTTTTTTATTAGTGCGGTACATCATTTCAGTTGGGAACATTGTTCAATTGATTCTGCAAATATTCCCCGAAATTATCCCGTTACAGTTTTAAGTGGAATCCAAACAAGTGCAATCCGTGAGAAAAACACATATAATAATTTCACTGAAGACGGACCTCTCGTTTCAAACGCATTACCTCTACTATTAATGGAATTTTAGTCGGTTTGACGTTCCACCTTATTTTAAGCTTCAACTTGAACTACAAACGCTGCGACATGTCTTGTACCTATTAGGCTACGTACAGAGTTTAAATTTAAACGAAGCAAAGGTGTTCATGGTGAAAGCTTTTGTCAATGCGAAGCTATTTATTATTGAAGTGAAAAAAAATTTACATTTTTCATCATTTCCAAGTAGATTAGATAGAAATGAATTCATCAGATGACGATTATTTCGTGTCTAAATATGTTCTAAAATGTTTAACGTCGAAAAGAATTTCAGTCTATCCGATTTTTCAATCTAGAGCATAAAATGGACAATTCCAATACAATCTCCTAACTAAATCCTTTTCAATCCGTTGATCTTCCCCCAGTAATTACTTAACGTACATTTGTCGGATTTGCCTGTTTATTTGTTATCATTATCTTTAGTGATTTATCGAAAATGTCATCACCATGAATTGAAATTATATTTTCATTATCTTTTCAACGACACTGACTGATATTTGTTTTTATATTTAACTAAACATTTCAGGTATCTATACCCGAAGTAAATACATACGGATAGCTACATGCCTACCTACATTGATACAAAACCATCTGTTAAATATATCGCACGATATTTATACATTGTGCCAGCTAATTTCAATAAATATTTTATGTAGAATTTAATTCACTATAAAACAAATAGTGTACTTCCCCCTGGATCACATAGACGGCAAAAGAGATGATAAACGATTCCAATTTATAATTTCCAAATTTACTATTAAGTACCTTTTTAAGTACCAAACTGTTTTAGGCAATTTAGTTTTATTAACTACACTTTTAACAGAATTTTTAATGGACTACTGTCCTAACACAAGAAGGTAGCCCCAACCCCCCCGGAAAAAAGGACAAAATGAAGCAGTGCACGACCAAAGGTTTTACGCTAAATTTGGATGATTTTTTTTTTTATTTCTTCTGTACTTCTGGCGTACTAGTCCTTTGTGAACAACTGTCCCTTAAAATTGGTTCTGCACTACTGACCTCCAGTTGATTTATTGAATTCGGATGTCTCTGGTTAATGTGGTCAAAACACCTTTTCCTGGCATCGTAGTTCTCATGCACCAATTAAATTGGTAATCGTGATGTGTATATATTCTAATGACATGTCCTGCCGTAGCGTAGACGTCAAATTTATTATGAACTTAATCCTGATATTAAATATCCACAAAATCCTACATATTGGTATTGTTCATAAAGTTATTATAAATCGAGACTACATTTCTGTTCGTCCCATAAAAATTCAAATATGAGATGCCTAGAAGGTCCCATGATCGTCATACAAGTGACAAGTTTGTCGAGACATCAATAAAGCCTTGCACTTAAATCTAAGATTAATCGAGTTTTTCCGACCTCCTAGTAGATAGTTCCACCAAATATGTATGTTTTCGATTATTTGTAAATTCGGTCAATTACATTTCTGCCAAATGTGAAATTCAGACACAACATAATTTTGTTCTTGTGATAATTAATTGAGTTTGAATTCCATTGAGGAAAATGTTCGTTTGATACGAACCCTACTTGGGGAATATATGACAGCACATCGGGTTTAAAAGTAAAATAATTACTACTTGACATTGAATAAATGAATGAAACACTATGTGGGTAAATTAGTAACAAAAGTAATTAAATCCGTCACATGAAAAACTCAAATTTAAGTATAGCAAATTCACTCATTGACGCCTCTCGCTTTAATAAACATATCCAACAATATTGAATGGGAGGGGGGGAAAAAATCTAGTAATAAAACCACAACAACATAATTAACAAAAATTATCACCTTGACTATAATCATTTGATTGCCTTTTTTCTGTGTGTCGCGGCGCGTATCCCCCTACCACCCAAAACAAAACCGTTCTTAATGAATTTTTATTTTATGAATATTTTATTAGTGTGCCGTTGTTGTTGTGATTATTACTTATTCTATGTATATAACTAAATGGTAACAAGAAAATTCGTTTTTCGGTCACCCCACATCCGCCCCCTCCACAAAAATTCTCCACACATAAAGGAGATAATAAAAATGTTTTTATTCCATCCACCCGCAACCACCCATCTGCCCCCAATTTCTCCATTACACACATATCTAAGAAATCAATAATTTTATGAGAATCCTTCGGACATTAAATATCACAATTGCTGCACAACACTCCTTGTTTACTGTTTAGTTGGAATACATTTTTGTTTTGTAGTGTTTTTTTTATTGATTTTTCTTTATATTCTTTCTAGGTTTCAAAAAGTATGTGCCCCCCTCCCCCAGCAAACTATTTTTATTCATATGCTCTCATTGCTCATAATCATAATAATGAAATTGAAATAATGGCGACATTTTATTTATTTTCTTTCTAGGCTGAGTTTACAGTAAAATTAGAGACGGCTGGCAGTCTACTGGTTGTTGTTGATTTTCATGCAACTTGGTGTGGTCCATGCAAATTTATTGCACCAAAAGTAGAGGAATTTTCGAATACCTATGCATCGAAGGTTTTATTTTTGAAGGTATGTATCAGTTTTTTGTTTTTTTTTTAATTTATCATCATTATCATCATCGTCATTGCCTTTGGAGCGAGAGGTTCAAGTCCCACTAGCAATGATCGAAAATGCCTTCCATTGAAATTGTCGTTGCAAGAAAAAACCTCTGCCGTATAGTAATGCAGAGTGTTCCCACTGTTCCACCAATGCGGTTAGTTTATAATGACAACCGCGCCATAATTGTTAAGCTTCTGTTGAGGCAAATAGTTCGGAATCTCAATGTTAGGTGGTTGGAGATTTTTTGGAGCGTTCCAGGGATTTCTTAGCATTTTAAGTTCGTTTGTGGGTTTCTTATGAATTCGGCTTATCCTGGACAGTTGATGCTCTCTATTCTAATTACCATTCTAAGATAAGAAAATTAATTTACTTCTTCTGTTCGTTGACCATTCATGAAGAGTTGTTACAGTTTATTGCCCTATTAATGCCTTAGTTTTGTCGGTATTTATTTTTTATTCATTGAATATTCGCTTTTGAATTTTTTTTGTGTAGAATGTTGGCAAATACATTTCTGCCAAACGGAAAATCTTCTATTTTCTATAGGTCCCGTTAAAAAATATGATTTTAATACAAATTACATACTCCGATGGGATGCAGCCTTAGTCATAGGTATTTTTACTAATAATGAATTTTTGAATTTAAAAAATTAGCCTACGATGAAGGGAAACTGATTAATTATAGAAAAAATCAATTTCTCCTAAATTATTCAAATTAAAATTGTTTTATGTAAAACGCGCCATCGATTGAACAAGAAACTTTAACCTGACGCTAATTTAAATAATTAATGGGACCATTATGGCATTATGCACCAACTATATTTGTATTAGTTAAAAATATAGACTCAATGTCTTGTCAATCAATAAGAAGAAAAAAAAATTGAAAATTAATTTTGAAGTGATTGTATATCGAACTTGGGAAGTCACGCGAATCTTAATCTTATCTTTTACTCATTGATATTGTAGCTTATTATTACAATTACTATAATCAGCAAATACATATCTGACGCCGTATACATGAACCCATCATAAAACTTATTTTACCGCCATTGTTGCCGTCTCTCCGTTAATTATTTGTCGTTTGCATGTAAATAATTACAAAAAAAAAAAAAAAAACGTTTTAGTTTAATGTAATGAAAATTCCCACCTATCACAGAAATTTGCAGAACTATTAACAATGTGGTGACCATGAAATTCTAACCACAATTTGTTACACAATTTACATAACAGTGACTGTTCGGAATTGTGCTAATGGAATGTACTGTGATTATATTTCTGTTTACTACTGGGTGTCTCATAAAATGATTATGTATTCGATGACCTTTTGTTGATTTGTGGTCGGAATTATCGAATGTGTGCAGATCAATTTCGTATGACATTTGGGTATTGAAAATGTAAATCAATCGATGCATTCAATTTATGGTTTGCAGGATTGTTATAGTAACACTTTTTTACGATTTGTTACATTTGTTACGAGAATTTATTGGGAATTGATAAATGAGTTAATTAGTTTGTCGTTTAGGACAAGGTCAACCCAGGCTTACGTTTTTATTGATTATATAAGTTAAGTTCTAGATTAAATACATGTAACAAAGATTTCAGTGTGCATAATTTACATTTGTTACTTTAACAACCATGAGTTCGTCGTTACATCCGACCTATCTTTAGTTTTTTGCACCACTTTCAATTCATTTCTATCATACGATGAGCTTTTCATCTTTTTTGCCTAATATAGACAAGAAGGGTGGTATTTTATTTATTAATTTTTTTTATACTTTTTTCCACCCTGTAGATTATCTTCTTTTTTTTTTAATTTAGTAGTACGTACAGAATAAATATGTATGAATGTCGGCATAGCGCGTAGCAACTGTGCATTACTTGTTTGACATTCTCAACTGATTATTTTTACCGCAACAAATTTACATAAAAAAAAATTAAAAAAATTTTACACCCACACTCACTACAGCAAACAAATAAAAAAATTATCAAAAAAAAAAAGGATTTGGTCTAATTATGTATTTGTATTGTATACACTCTTACTCTTATCTGACTTAATTGTTGATAACATGTCTTTGCTCATTTACATAAATCTACAATTTACCAACCAAAAAATAAATTATTTTATTTAAATTTAAATAAACTTTTTACTCGTAGGGGCGTAACCTCAAAGGGTTTTATAATGTTGGTATGGTACGATATTTGTAGCACCTCAGAAGAAAAATGTAATTTCTTGTGAGATTTTAAATGGCGTCGGTCTGTAATCAAGATTCCGACTAAACGGCTTAGTTGTTAATTTACACAATATTTGTAGAGAAAAAGGGACAAAGTCTTAACTAAAAGGCAACTGCTAAGGCATTTCTGTAAAAGATGAAAAAGTTTTGAACCCAACCCTGCAATTAATTTTCTATAATTTTTATTGAATTTTTTCAAGAATTTTGTGCATTCAAAAGTTATTTTCATACGAGTATAGTTAGTCAGTTAAACTGACTTAAATAATTCAAGTTTTCTAATGTCGATGAAGCACGGCATCCCCTACAAAATCTCACCACTGAACAAATCTGATCATCAAACAGATGATCTTAATATTTATTCCTATTGTTCACATTACTCCTACTCTTTTTCACTCTTACATATTCATGTGTGGTCCTCCTTTTCCTTCTTCTTCTGGCCCTTTTTGTTTGTGAGATGTATTCAAAGGTGGGAATTAGCATACAACCGATGTACTGAAGGAATACGATGATTTAGCCGATAAATATTTTACTCAGTGCACAAATTCTCAGTAATCAGTGATCTTCCCATTTAGAAGACTGTCACATTTAATCGAATTAAATGGAGAGTCAAGCAATCAACGCGGAAATTGTGTTATTGAATAAAATGTCAAGGGAATACTAGAAAATTCCAATAATTTATGTTAAAATTATTCTACTTACAAGTGAATTATGAAATGTACTTTAAATCTATATTTAGATTTAGATTTGCATTATCAATATTGAACATACTGCACAAGTGCACAAGTGCAACTCTCATTTTTCAAGTATCTATTAATAAATTAATCAAATATTGAATATTTTAATCTATAATAAAATTGAAGTGTTTTTAATATGTTGCCCCCACCCCCCCCCCCCCTCCACAGCTATCAATAATAATTTGAATATTTTTAATAAATTCCAGTTAATATAACAATTCAAAATGTCAGTCAGTCAGTCAGTTTGGTTGTCTATTTCTTATCAATTGATGAATCGTCTAGTGGTTTGTTAATTACCGTATCATTAGAATAAATGTTGCCAATGATAAAATAAAAAGTCCATTTATAATAATTATGGCAATTATTGTGATATATATCTGGATATTAAACGAGTCCAGTGCTTTCCAATATGTTTTTTTTTTTTTTTTGGGTACTCATTTCAAAGGGGAAAGATGACAATGTAACGTTTAACTTACAAGTTATCGAAGTTCACATCATAATATATAGACTCATAGGAAACAATAAATCCTGATGGGGAATGTAGTTCCTTAGAATAATTACCAATTATATGATACTGCCAGCTAATTTTAACCACAGAATGCTTCACAGTTTTCGGGGAAACTGTTCCCTTTTCCTTCTTCTAGCGTACTGCAGATTCTCATATAATTGGCACTGTTGCTTGTTAATGTAACAGTTAAAATTGTGAATTCTAGATTTTTTTTGGATTCTTTATCACGCGATCAATTTGACAACATTCATTCGATCTTTCTGCAGAACTGGTTGAATTTTTTCCAGATCCATAGAGTATGTTATTATAAGGGATCCAATTCAATCCAATCCTAAGGCGCCACTATGCATTATTCTCAACTTAAGCTCAATGATTACCTTTTACCGCCCACATTCCCACTCTCATCCACTTTTCTTTTTCTTTCTTTTTTTTCCTCTAGTTGTTTATGGTACCGGTAACTAGCACTTTTAACTCCTACACACAGTTTCAAGCTCAATGCCTAACTTTTTCCGGCCGCCTTCCTACTCTCATCCACGTTTCTTTTCTTCCTTTCTTCTTTCCTCTTATTTGTGGTGCCGGTGGTTAAGAGTTTGACAGCATAATTACGGTAGGTTGCTTTCGTTTACCCTACCTCTTTAAAATTGGCTTCTTCATTAATTTAAAAAAAAATGTTAAGAGCAAAACTTAAAATTCTCACATCATCATCATCATCATCACTTTTTACTTAGGCGAAAATTCAAAATTGTCTTCATTTCAGGTTGACGTAGACGAATGCGAAGATCTGGCGGTCACCTATAACATTTCCAGTATGCCAACATTTGTATTCATCAAAGATTCAAAACAAATTGATTCATTTTCGGGTGCCAGTGCTGATAAATTGGAACAATACATAAAACAATATACACAATAAATTTGAATTGATAAATAAACACAAGCACACAGGCACCAATAGAACACAATGTTTCTCTCGTTTAATTACATACATTTTATATTAATGATTATAGTATAGAATTATTGCTCGTTTAATTTATTATCTAAGATGTAAAATTTATTGAGATGAAAATGGTTACTGCATTCAGACGGTCCACCCCGCCCCCCTCCCTTTATCTTATCAGAGAAATATAAAAAGTTTTTTTTTTTTTCATTTGATGTTAATTCTATAGAGAAAAAAAAATGTTTAGAATTTAGATTTTAGAACTACCCACAAAATTTATATAATAATTAATAGAAACGATCGATGTATTTGTGAAGCTTGTTATTTATATATATATATTTGCTATATACATTTTTTTTTTTTTTAAATGTCCAGTCTGTATTAGTAAATTATTTGGAATATTTTTAAACTATAATTATGTAGTAACAGCAAGTGCTTTATGATGCGTTAAAGCAGAAACAAACAAAAAAACAAAATGGATGCCTTTTTGTTTAGATTTATTTATTTAGCCTTCTTCTTCTAATTTAATATATTTAAAAATTTAAAAGCTCTTCTGGCCCTCCCTAATAATTGCACAAATTATTTTTTTTTATTGATAAATTTTCTTAAAACAATTTCCTCTAATTATGTAAATTCAATAATTAATTCTTCTACTATTTAATAATAATAATAATAATAATAATATTAATGAAGGTTAAATAAATAACTAAACATTTATTATATTTGCCCTAAGCTAATTTTCAATATAGTATGTGAATGTGTATAGTGGATATGCTCAGATTTACAAAAATATAATAAAAACAACAAAAAAAAATATTATAAGAAAAATAATTTTCTTTTTTTTTTTTAGCAATCGGTGCCAATATAATAGCACAGCCCGACAATAATCTGAATTTGCCAATATTACAATACATGTCAGCGAGTACCATCGACTTTGCTACGGTGTAGATTTTTCCAAAACTAAGAAACAGACCAAATGATAGAGGTCTCTCCCGAAAAGTTGTCTTTTTGTGGCAAATCGGGAACAATTTCAACCCAAGGGGGTTAATGGTGAAAAATGAAAGAATTTAACAAATTCTTATCTGTCAAACCAAGTGATTATATATTTTGTAGTGGTAATTAGTCGATGAAATGGTATTTTTATGGTCTACACTACATATTCGTCGATCGTCGGTATTACACAACACTTTTGGCCAAAAAACCGGTTTTTACAAGAAAAGTTTTCTCTTTACGTTACGTTCCCCGCTTGTCTATGAAACCGATTTGTTGGCCAAAAGTGTTGGACTATGTATTAACGACCATTGACATTCTACAAGGAAATTTCTACTTAATATTGCCAGTCTTAATCTGGCAGAAGATGATACAGCAAGTTCTTTGTACGTACACTTGGATTTGTTAGATATCGATAAGCTGCTTGTTGAATAGCAAATTTACAAGATTTCAAAGCGTCTATCTATGGTTTAGCAGAATCTTAAACGACATAATCATTGGCTGTGCCAGCAATGCCATCCTGTTGAAAAACTGACAATGCCCGCTTTGATTGACTTAGTAATTTTCGAATCCAGATTCAGATTCCCATGTAAGCCATGCAGACATTTTTCATATTTACTTACAATTATCGTGTGGAGTTTGAGTACTAAGAAATTTAAGTTTCAAAAATCCATATAAATGTAAGATTGTTGGTCTTAAAAATCGGTTTTTGAATTTCGAGATATTGACATTTAGGATTTTGGGATTCCGGCATTTTAATCCCAACCCTATTGGATTTAATCTTTGTTTTACTTTTACATACGGGATTATAGATGACTAGAGTACTGGGATGTTTGTAATTCAATTAAGGCTAGTTGCCCTATGAAACATTAAAATTGCAATTAATAAATACAATTAATTATCATTTAACGATACATGACCGATGACGTCAATTAAGATGTTTTATTGCTATTTTTAATTGTTTTCATTATTTTATGTATTTTCGTTGGCAATGACACGATGAAACATGAAAAGCTTTTAGTCATATTCTTAGGGTTTTTTTTCTACTAAAATATTTTTCACCGATATTTACATAGGACAGCAACAGCAACGGACACAATACCCAGCTTTGCTTGACCGCCTAATAACTTTGAAAGTTGACGATTTTATCTTTCGTCTTCCTGCTATCCGATATACATAATGTTCTGCAAAATAGAAAGAGATAGAAATAGATATTTTAGAATTGATAGAATTTTCCTTTTTCCATTGACATCAGGTCACCAAACCCTGTATATAGTTGAAATTATCTAAATTTAGATTTTCCTCAGCAGAAATTTTCTCTCAAAAAAAAACACCACACACATCATCTTTGTTCAGTGTTATTTTCGTCGTACTACGAGTAACCAGCATTTTACAAAAGAAAAACGTGTGCGTGAAAATTTCCACACCGTCACAAAAATGTACAAAAAATTGCATTAAAATCGATATTCTCCCGTAGGATAAGAAAAGTGCATTATATATTCCGGGTGCAAAGCGGGTAAAATATTGTTTGTGTGTTTTTGTGTGTGTGTGCGTGTTTTCGACCGGTTCCATCGAAAATTCTATTAAATTGAAGTGAAAATGGAAAAAAGTGACATTTAGAAAATGGTGCGTAAAACCGGGAAATCTCCAATACTAAGGAATACCATACAAATATGTCTGCTGGCTGTTATATTCTATCTGGGAATAGCTGAAATACGTGTCCAAGGATCAAAGGAAAGCGAAATGTAAGTGACTAAAAGGCTAAAAATAGGTTTTTTTTTCCCAGTTGAATTTACGCAATAATTTTTTGACATTTCCTTGTACGTGGAAAATTCATGAAATGTCGGGAAAAATTGGTTATATATTGTGTGTGGAAGAGAAGGTCGACCATCTCTCACAGGTCATTCAGGCTCTCATTCTCTTGGAGAGACAGTTTTTTTTTCCTTTTTTTTTTTGTTTTCATTCTAATTTGATTAATTTATTGAATATAAAATAAACAGAGAGAATGTTTATTTTTGTGGGAGGGGGGAAGGAAAACGTGTCGAAGCGGTTTGTTTGTGTTTTCATATGGAAAACTCTTGGCTGTGCGTCATATTTTATTGAGAGACACAATTTAGAATTTAGATTATGAGGCACATGTTGATGTTGATAAAATAAATATTTTTATGGAACTGTATGGAGGCATTTTGTGTACGATTTCCATTAATTGTGTCTGATGCTGGGTTATGATCTGGCGATGATGATGCATAGTAAATATAGTAAAGTGTGGGAAGAAATTTTTTTTCGTTGTTGTAAATTGAGGACAGGTGATTTTTTGTTTGTTTTGTCTATTAAAAGTTGGTTTACTCATCACATTGTTCGGAAATATTGTTGGAAAATAGAAATAATGAATCCCCCCACAACTGACTTATTTTATTTATCTGAATCTTTGTTCGATTTCAGTGTAGCAACATGGGCTAAACAATTCGGCGATGAACTATGGGATCTCGGACAAAAAATAACCAAATCCAATGAAATCAGATTAGTAAAAATTCCGATAAAAATTTAAATTAAATTAAAAATTTAAAAAACATTTTTTTTTATAGAAATACAAACAGTACAACGCTCGTGTTGAGCATAAGGGTAATGATACACTGATAAAATCAATTGTCGCCAATGTCGGAAGAATGTTACAGCGTAAAATTGATGCCGTTCGGGTATTTCGAGAATTGTTATTAAATTAAATTTTTAAAATTAACTTTTTATTCAAAATTTTTAGTGCATTTTAAATGTGGCTGAAGAAATGTCCGAACAATTTGTTTTCAATGAAACCGAAGCCGAAAATTACTCGTACTACTCCAGTAAATATTCACCATTAAATGGTATGAATATATATGAGACGGCCGAATCTAGAGGGGAAGAATTACCAGAAGTTATCGATAAGGCATGGAGAACATATCGGAACATGACTCTGGAGGAGGACACACATTTCTACAATATATCCGTTAATACGACGCATAGTTCGGTACATGTTCCGACAAATGTTTATGATAAAAGTAATTCAGTTTTCATCTTATTGCAAATGTTTAGTACTCAATTAGTACCTACTGATACAGTTTGTACTAAAATATCTTCATTTATATTTTGAATAACGTTGCTTAACTATAGCACTTTTGTTGTTAGTCGTTTCTTTATATAATCAAAAATGTTAAAGTACTAAATTTTACATCTAAGTATGTACTAAATTAAAAAAAAATCAAATAATAGAAAAAAGAGTACGGTTGCATACATTCTTTTAATATTTATATTAAACGAAAAAACTAAAGTGTACTAAAGAATGAACACTCATTGCCTAATTATCTAGACTAAATTTTCGATATTTTTTTCTGCATAATCAAAGAAATCAAATTCATGTACTAAATGTACGAAACAATCAACTGTTGTACTAAATGAGTACTAAATCTGGGTTAATTTTTTCTATAAATAAATTAAAAAAATTCTTATTTCTAAAGGTCCTAGTGTCTTGGAAGCCCTGCAATGGTCAGAAGCTCTGGACGAAGTATTCGTTCAGAATTACAATTCCGATCCAGCTCTATCTTGGCAATATTTCGGCTCAGACACTGGCATAATGAGGCACTATCCAGGTTTATATATAAAAAAAAAATCCGGATTCAGATTGCGATGTTTTGTAATCATTCTCTTTCTTTTCTCTAGCCAAAGGTTGGGAGAGTAGAGGCGTTGATGTTTACGATTGTCGAAAACGTTCCTGGTATATAGAAACGGCAACTTGCTCCAAGGACATTGTTATTCTGTTAGATAATTCTGGATCAATGACAGGATTTCGAAATTACATTGCTCAATTAACGGTCAAAAGTATATTGGACACATTTTCGAATAATGATTTTATCAACATTTACAATTACTCCAATACGGTTACCGAATTGATTCCATGTTTTAATGTAAATTGGCAATCTGATCGAAATTAATAGAAAATTGTTAAAAAT
Source organism: Platyura marginata (assembly GCA_026745375.1). Taxonomy (NCBI): domain Eukaryota; kingdom Metazoa; phylum Arthropoda; class Insecta; order Diptera; family Keroplatidae; genus Platyura; species Platyura marginata. The sequence continues at coordinate 13,229 of JANSTT010022304.1, read as the reverse complement.
ATCTAAATATTTCCAGGATACACTTGTACAAGCTACGCCCGAAAACATTCTGGTCTTCAATAATGCGGTCAAAGATTTGAAACCCGAAGGATCTGCCAACGTATCAAATGCATATGCCAGGGCCTTTGAACTATTACAAAGATACAGAGAAATACGTCGTTGCAATGAATCGTCAACGGGATGCAATCAAGCGATCATGTTGATTACAGATGGTGTGCCCAGTAATACAACGGAAATATTCGAACGATTCAATTGGTTTGAAAATGGCAACTACACAAAAACGCCGGTTCGAATATTTACGTATCTACTGGGCAAAGAAGTGACCAAAGTGAGAGAAATTCAATGGATGGCCTGTTTAAATCGTGGCTACTATTCGCATATCCAAACGCTGGATGAAGTACAAGGTGAAGTGCTGAAATATGTAACGGTCATAGCGACGCCGTTAGTGCTGCAAGGTGTCGACCATCCGCCAACATGGACGCATGCATTTAGAGATGCGGCAGTAGGAATTTTTTCTAGATTCTAGAAATTGGGAATTTAATTTCATTTTATTACAGCACGAAGAGGAAGATGATGATTCTCCGGTTCGGCTAATGATTGCTGTCGGTGTTCCAGCTTTTGATCGGAAAATTAATAATAAAAATGGAACTTTGAGAAGTGCCCGGTTGTTGGGTGTTGCTTCAACAGATGTTCCCGTTGAGGATATCAATAAGCTAACACTACCATATAAGGTGAATTGAATTCCTGTTCCCAAGCGGAATTTTGATAAATTTGATTTTTATTTTTAGCTTGGAGTTAATGGATACTCATTCATCGTCAGTAACAATGGATATGTCCTACTTCATCCAGATTTACGACCAGTGGTAAGTTAGTAATCTTAAAAAAAAATATATATATACGGACACATACCAGACACATATGCCTACAAATAGCCAATTTTATTATTTTTATAACAGGAACAGGGACAACTGAAAAGGAACTACAACAGCATTGATTTAACCGAAGTGGAACAATTTGACGACTCAAATCCACCAAGAGAAACAAGTGATTTACTATTAGAGGTTTAAACAAAAATTGTCCCCCTCCCCCCCTTCCATTACAATGTTTGAACACATAATTTATTAACAACTGAATTTCCAGCTGAGAGAAAATTTAGTAAACAATGCCAAAGGAAAACTACTAAATGTTGCGGTTAAATTCCATTATGACAAAATGAGACGAATATCACAGGGAAACTATGACTACTACTTTGAGCCGCTGCCAAATACGCCATTTTCGTTGGGTTTAGCCATTCCCAGTGGTTATGGTAATACATGGATAAAAGTGGGCGATGAAGTGAAACGAAATTTACACATGGGGATTAATATGTCGGATTTCTTTGTCGGTGAAAATTGGAAAGTTCATCCTGAATGGTAAATTGATTCTATTCTATTCTTGTTGCTTAGAATTTTATTTCAATCTGTTGGAATTTAAGGGTATATTGTAAATATCACTATTTGGAAGGACATGAATTTAAGACACCTGAAGATGAACTTCGTCATTTTCTGAAAAAACTTCATAACTCGGACTGGAAATGGTCACAACAATATGAAGCCGAACCGATGTATGAGCACGATGGTATTCAGGATAAAAATGAACGTAAGTAAATTGAGTTCCTCCAATCTTCTTCTTCTTTTTTAGTCGAGAACCGAGATAGTCAAACAATTCTTTAGTATGTAGTTTTCTCCTGACATCGTAACTGTTCTTCGGGGGCGTCAACACAACGTTATACGTTCATTATAAGCAGACTTTCTCTTGGAACTGAACCTTGTACATAATTCCGAACAGTTCTGAAATCCCGTTTGGTATTAAACTATAGGAAGTAATCTGAATTCCATTTATTTCCCCAATTTCCATAGCAAACTGTGGCAGAAAAACGTTAGGCGATGATGCCTACTATTGCAACAAGGAACTGGTCCAATTACTTATATTCGATGCAAAAGTAACAAACACAAGCTACCGAACATGGCGATTCGAAAGTGACGAGGAACGTGCATTAATTGAACGTTATAATGCCACATTACGATTTGTCGCAACGATGAGCGGACTGACCAGATGGCAATTTATATTTGGAGAAGTTGAGGTGGACACTGATAGGTAAAACGGATACAGAGTTGATCGAACTTCTTCTCAAATAAACATTGAATTTTCCAGAGAATTTGGTGATTATCATACAACAGCTGTCGATGAGACATGGTACAAAAGTGCCATACTTCAACATCAAATCGATCCAAATAGTTTCGTGTATTTTGTGCCCCATGAATCCGATCCACCCGAAGAGGGTGAACTGAAAGTGACCGCATCGCATGCAATTTTTCCGCGTGACGGTGGCATTGAAGCACCGGGCAGTGTTGTTGGTTTTCAATTTTCGCATGCCCTAATGAGTGAGCGATTTATGGAAATTACATCAAAGGCAAATGTATGATGATGATGATGTGGATTTTTTGGGTTCCTAATTTTTTTGCTAATAAAATTTCTTTTCCTAATCAAATAGTGTGACGGATGCATTCGAACGTGTGATGATGAAATGCAAGATTGCTTCGTACTGGACAATAATGGTTACACGGTGTTTTCGGAACGTCAAAATGATACGGGAAAATTTTTTGGCGAAATTGAAGGCGCCATTATGGAATCAATGGTCGATATGGGAATATATAAAGTGATACCGGTGTATGATTTGCAAGGACTTTGTTCGGAAGTTGTTGAAGTACCAAATGATTGTAGTATTGCAATAAATGTAAGGGAAATTTATCTATTTTTGCTCCCAAATCAGTTAAGACGTGGCCAATTAATGCCGATTACCACAAATTATTATTTCAGCCATTTCAACTGATTGCCATGGCATTAAAATGGACCATTGCTGAACTATTCCTATATCTAAGCCGAATAAATCTATGGGTCCAAGGAATACCATGTGAGTACTTTTTTTGTTGTTTAGTTTTTGGAGAAGCCATTATTGACTAAAACTAAAAATTATTAAGACTACGACGATATTGATCATGACTACAATGGTGGCGATTCAGGCGTTACAAAATCACCAAGATCATCGCGAAAGGGACAAAATGACGAAGAGGACAGCTACTTCAATCGGGTCGTTGAAAAAAAATACGAAACAATATACCGAGCTTGTGATAAAAGATCAAATTTGTACATTTTACAGCAAACTATGTTTATCCAGGGTAATGGTTTGCCATCTCAGGGAAAATCGAATTGCTCAAGGTAAATAAATGTTCCGATAAATTGATGTTCCGATCGTTAAAATTTCTATTCAAAAAATGTTTCAGACCATACTTTTTCAAAAGAATTCCATACTCAAATCTATTGCTGGTTGTTGTCAATGCCGAATATCAAACATGTAATCCCAATGTAAAAGCATCACCGGAAGAGATTACATACGAACCGCCATTTCCATGTTACAAATTGAGTCTGAATGATTTACCACGAAGACGTTTGGATGAATGTTTTACCGAGCATCCAGATGTAAGTGTTGGAAAACTTAGATTTTCTTTCATTAAATATTTACCAATTATCTATAATGTACAGGAAGCCAATGTTACATACTGTGGAAAAGGATCTAGAATTGGACTGAGAACAATGGCCGCCATTATGTCAATGTTTACCATTATATTATTGAAATATTTAAATAAATTAGAATGATGGATATATTATAGAAACACTCACTGATAAGAAAAGATGAATTGCACTGATTTTATATTTAAAATATTTAATTATTTTATGAATTTATGAATGTTCAAAATAAAAGCCTTACCTACATGCCAAATTAATAAATCGTTTAGTAGTAGGTTAATTTTGGACACAAGGACAAAGGATTTGTTATTTCTATATTGAAATGATTAAAACTAATAATCACTTTTAAGGATATTTTCTAAAATTAAAGATGGCGTCGTTTCAGATACACTATCACAATATCTATATTAGCTCTTATATAAACTACAACCCCCTCCCCCAATAAAAAAATTATTATAAAATTCACATTTTTTATGAGCTTAAAGAAAAAAAACCATGCTTAATATGGGGTCACGACTTTATCCCTTTTTTAGAACTCCTCCCTTATACAAATTTACTACAAAATGGCACCACACACCGGTGAAAGTTTTGTGATCCAAATTGGCAGCCATTTTAAACAAAAACTAATTCGACAGTACCAATATGGTACTCTACGGGGTCTACGCAGAGGTCTTACTCTTTAAGCACTTCCTGTATTGTTTCTTTAAGCACTTCCACTACAAACAATTCATCAATTCACTTTAGCCGGCGTATCACGTCATCGTTATCAAGAGTAAGCCGTTAGCTTATCGATAACGGCCCAATAATGGTGGTCACTAGATAGAAGCCATTCCATGCACCATAAACGGTGTCGTACATGTTAGAGCTTCATATTAGTGAATCAGTGTTCTAAACGTACATTGACCACTAATTGGAATTTTTACCAAGGTTCAGATAACCTGTCACTCAACTGATCAATTCAAGATATAAACAACCGAAATAGTTGAAAATAATTTAATATATAATTTCTTGTATGATCTATTTACAATGCATTTATAAACTTAGTTAAGTTGCGACTTTCTTAGAAACAGGAATCACAGATAAATAAACGGGTTTTTTTTTTGTGCGCAATGCTCTCTCTAAGCAATACAATCAAATTTAAATCTCTCGAAAGTCTAAACAATACTTAAACCTAAAAAACAGTATACCTTGGTCCGTTCAATCGGACCGTATCACCGCTACCCTCTGCATCACCGTCAATTATATGTGATGACGACGATGACGCATAATCATTTTGTGCCAATAACGGTACCTGATGCGACAACTCACTGGTAGCCCACAAAAATAAATCCAACGTTTTATCCGTACAATCGGCAATGAATCGTATAAACGGTCGAATATCCCCCTCGTTTGCTTGCTGCAAATAATTATAATAATTGTGTCGTTGTTGTTTCGGTACAATAACCGGTGGATAACCGGAACGCATTAAAATCGTATTCATTAATAGACGTGACGTTCGTCCATTACCATCGGTAAACGGATGAATGTGCACCAATTTGTAGTGTGCTAGTGCCGCATATTTTACCGGATGCATTGATAGGGCACCCTCGGAATTGAGCCATTGCTCAAAACGATTCATTAGAATGGCCAAGTCACCGGGACCTGGTGGTATGTGACCGCCAACGTACACTTGAGTTCGTCGAAATTCACCACCTTCCATTGGATCAACATGACCCAAAACACGTTTGTGCACCTCGAGTATGTCTTTTAATGTTATGTAATCGTTTCTGGAATTATCAAGAGTTTTGTTTATATTCCTTTTTTCCAAGTGTCATGTCTTACATACATATTTAATAAAAAATAATAATTTCTGACCACATTTACTCTGTAAAGTCATTTTAGACTTAAGTCAAGTGACTTAAAGCGCCAATAGGGTTGGAATTTTGGGAGAAAATATCGTTTTGGATTTAAAAGAATAAATAAATTAAAAATAGGTAAATATTACGTCTAAAATAGGTAAAATATTTGGTCGAAAAAAGGTAAATTTTATAGCTAAATCTGATTGTACTCACCGATTCACCAGACTCGCATTTATATATTTCATAGCCGAATCCAAACCCAAAATTTCATTATGTTCATCAATCGATTTACCACTAATGGCCATTCGAGTTTCTAGTACCGATCTCGTTTGGGCCAATGTCATTGTATTACCCTCAATACCAACGGAATGATAGATATTCTGAAAATATGCCTCCTTCTTGGCACGCCTCAGCGCTGCATTTGATTCATGAATTTGCGACAGGGCATCGCGTTTTTCATCCAATTTATCCAATAACTGTTGATCCAATACCTCAACAATATTGGCGGTTCGTTGACGATTTGTTAGTGCATCGGTATGTTGAGGATTTACTGTTAATGCCTAAAATTAGAGAATTAAAACAAAAATCTTTGAATTGTTTGCAAAATAATACCTGAAAGTACATAAGATCGGCAGTAATGACATCTCGGCGATTGTGTTCCAAAAATTCACCATATTTTGTTAGGATTTCCGGATGTTTTGGGGCCAGAGCAAGCGCATGTTCAAATAGCCGATAGGCTTTTTCATGTTTTCCTTGGAGTTTAAAGTCAACAGCTGCTTTCAGTGAACTTAATGCATCTTGTTGATTTGCTGCAAGCAATCATTCTAATATAATTCCAGCACGATTTGGGGTAAATGAAGCAGAAAAAATTACCATCAAATTTCGATAGTGTTTCTTGATATTTGATATGAGGCTGGCCAGGAGTCTGCATTGAGAAGTCATTACGTACCTGAAGGAAATTCTCTTCGGGAATGTAAAACAATCGAACCCGTTTGATGTTCGCCACATTGGCGGATAGTAAATAAATGAGAAACGAACATAGGGCGCCACTTATGAAAATTATTAAATAATAGAAAAGGTGCATACTGGGCTGCCAGGGAGCTAGAAATTTACTCATGATAAGCCTCAAAATAAACATTTTTCACAACACATTATTTCACTGGGAGTTTCCATATAATTTGATGGACCACTGATAATGACATAGTAACTTTTTGGTGGTTGATTGCAAAAATAGATTTATACCAATTTCTATTTAAGAAGACGCAATTTTTATCAAAAAAAACTGTTTATTCTTTGGCTGATGTAATAAAAAAACCATATTTTTTAATGCGAAAACAGTGCGGAGTCCACCCACTTACGTGTACATCACATTTTTTTGACAGCTTATCAATATGGGAGTGCGTTCAATAAGTGCCTTTATCTTCATCAATCACAATTGCCCTTTACTCGCCGTTGGTGTAGGCATCGTAATAATTTTTAGTTTGAAACGTAGCTAACTTCACTTTTTTGACATTTAAAATGGCGAATACTGCACAAAATCATTAATCAAAGGTCAGCCAGCGAAGAATTTACGTTTTTTCGTGTTCTTTACAAGTGTTTTCATTATAAATTCATTGGATTTTAGTTAAATCAATCAATTGTTTATCGTTTTGAATGGTAAATTATAACCATGGGTGGTGGAGATTTGGTAAGTTTAATTTTTTATATTCCAAAAATCTAAAAAAATTGTTTTTTTTACTACAAAAACGTGTCAGCGTACCCCATTTGCTGATCGCCAAACAAACACAAATTTAGATGGCGCTGAAAAATTTTGTTTTTTTTCCCCAAAAATTTGTAAAATGTTTTTGTTGTTTTTCCTTAGGATTTTCTTTATTTTTCATATATATTTCTAGGAAATAATCATTTTATCGGTCTTATGACGCCCGTAACTATATTCGTAACGTTTTTTTATTGCTGTATCGTGGCTTTTTCGCAATTAATTTTAATTTCATGACTCCAATGCTTTCGCATAATATATTTTTAGTGCCTGGCTACGTCTCACTCTTTCCCATTGGTAATGGGAAAAGATTTTTACACACTGATAATTGTTTATTTCAATGAAAATAATAAATTCTTATAATAAACCAAGATTAACCTCACAAATATGGGCCTTTGTTAAACTATAGCCTATGTTTTAGGCCCCTTTATTATTTTATTAAACCCTCTTTAGTGCTGCAAGCTGGGTTTATAAAAGGAATGAGAATAACAATACATACAAAAATCATTCTGAAGCTTTAAGATCTTTGCTAAAATTTAATATTCTTGAATGTGTTCTTATACTTCCTAAGTTATGAGAATGTCTGTGGTAACTTTGAGAATATGTCACTTGAGAATATAATGTTTTCCCAAAAAAAATCGTGTATTAGAGAAAATCCTCCATTAATTGTTATTCTGTAGTACGCCCTCTCATCACACACAAATTGTGGAGAGATGGCCAAGTAATCTCAATAAACATGATAAAAATGGCAGAAACCATTCAGAATTTGCACAATCACTTTGAATATGATAAAAATGATGGACAGATAAGGAAAACCATTAGGATTTAACATTTTTAAGATTTTTACAAACAAATGTGGCCGAACTCATATTTGTGAGGAATGTTCTTCAACATTTTTGAATCATTCTCTCGTGAGAATTCCACAATATCTTCTGGAACATATTTTTGTTTTTCATATTATGACATTTTTGTGATTTTATGGTTAATCTCCTGATACCTAATTTTATAGTTTAAAATTTATTTGTTTAAAAATTGTTTGAAACTAAATTAAAACTGACAACTAAAGCAAAGTCCATTGTGTTTCGAAAAAAAAAAATGTTGATCAAAATTTTATTTGGCAATCAAGAAGATTCCACACGATACAAAGGATTCGGAACTGTGCCTATCGTGCCAATGGACGCTTGATGGACGCATTATAATCGAATTATTTTGGCCCATTGGCAAATTCCTGAAACAATATGGCTTTAGCGGCTAGTGGCCATATATATTCTCTTTGGATGTTGGCTTTGACGAGAGACTATGGTGTATTCTTAGTGGTCTATGGCATTTGGGAATTCTTTGAAGCTGCTTAAGACTTTTCGGTTCAATTGAGGAAACTCTATATTATTGGCATTTGGAAATCTTGTGAATTTTGAAGCTTTTACCATTCTGGGATTACTTCAGCTTGATGTCAAATCATGGAATTCTTGTAGCATTTCGAATTGGACATTAATTCGGAGGATTGTTGTGTGTGATGGTTATGCTAATTATGCTCGTAAAGGCGATTTCTTGGCACAGCAATTTCTTGGTAATAAACTTGTGGCATTTGGTGTTTTGGCGATTTTAATTGGTAAATGGTTTTTTGAATACAGAAAAAAATTCATTTAGGTTTATATGAATTTTATTTGAAGATATGCAACTAATCCTGTGTGAAAATCTGACAAATAGAGTCGTTTGACTTGAAAATTTATTTATTTATTATTGAAGGAAGAAAATTTCAGAAGGAAAATCGCCAATATAATGGATGGAGTGACAAATCCAGTTATTAAATAAAAAATTCTAATATCTTGGGCATCTGACCAGTTTAAAAAAAAAAAGTTTCAATAATTTGATTTTTAATAACCAAATCTTCGAATTGTTTAATTTTGGAAAGATTCTAAATAGAATTCGATTCCTCTTTGGTAATTGTGACTGTGTCAGATTGGATTCAAACATATCCCAAGTAACGGCCATAATGAGAGTTTCTATATTCTGACCATTTTCACTTTACTCAGCTGTAGCCCAGATCTCATAAGAAACTGTAACATAATTGTTAAATGTCGTCCTTAATTAGATTTACAATTATTGTGATTGCTTGCAATTTATTTAAATAATTTTTCCCAATTTTTCATTTAGAATTCCAAAAAATCGTGGCATCCAAACACAATTAAAAATCAAGAACGTGTCTGGCGTGCCGAACAAGTTGATGCGGCCGAAAAACAAAAACTTGCCGAATTACAACGTGAAATATCGGACGAACGTAATCGAGAGGAATTGAAACGTATTGGACAATCGTCCGGTGTTTTACCGACGGTCAGCGATGAAAAGAAATTGGAATGGATGTACAAAGGATCACAGGAGCTATTAAATCGTGAGGAATATTTGCTGGGGCGGACAATTGACAAAAGTTTTGAAATACAAGAAGCAGCGGAAAAAGAGAAAAATTTGGTTGGAGTTACAGTTCCAAAGAATCACGTTGAACATGAGTGCATTCCGTTTTCGATTCGAGCTTATCATGGGACACAAGTTGTAAGTATTTTTGTGTATGACATTTTTTTATTATATTAACATACCGAATTTTGTTCTGTAGAGCGAGGAACAAGTAGATTTACAGCGAAAAATGTTGGAAGACCCATTGATGGCCATAAAACAGAGAGAAATGGAAACAAGAAAGAAATTGTTGGAAAATCCTGTAAAACTTAAAGAAATCCATCGGCTACTCCGAAACGACAATGAATTGGTTGTCAAATCAAAGAAAAGCAAAAGTTCCAAGAAGTCCAAGAAGAGTAAGAAGTCCAAAAAGAAAAAATCAAAGCACATCGCTTCTGGAAAGAGCAGCGATTCCGAACAGGATCTGGATGCGCTAATAAAAAAAAAATATAAAAAAATACACGGCGACATTAATAAGGATGACGGAGATGATTCGAATATGGACATCAATAAGTTGCTATCGATGAAATATGACACCCTGTCAAAAGAGCTTGATAAGATGGGCAAAAGTAAAAAGAAATCGACGAAAGACAAAAATCATTTGGATGATGAGCGTACAACATTTGGTCGAGAACGGAACAGAGAAAGGGATACTAAGCAAAGATCCAGAAGTCTTAGTGGTAATCGTGGTGGTCCAATGAGATCGTCAAATAAAAATCTAAGTGATGGATCGGCAACAAATCGTGAACGTAACAATCAACGAGATAAACGATCTTCTAGTCGAAATGATCATTTGGATCGTAGTAGTAAACGAAATCGGTCCAGAAGTGCTAATAATAGACCAAATAAATCCCGAAAAGACAGTCATTCCAAAGAAAAGGAACAAACTACAGGTTCTGGTCAAAATCAAGATCGTCACAGCCGTAAACGATCACCAAATTCAATGGATCGCAACATATCAACCCGAATGACTGGTCATCGAAATAGATCAAGAAGTAATAGCCAGAAACGTAAAGATAGTCACGATCGAAAAATTAAACGATCCAGTCAAGATCGCAGTGTTCGAGATAAGCCATCTTCAAGTCGCCATACGGAACGTCACAAGGAAAATCGATCAAATAGTCGAAGTCGTGATCGTAATAAAAGTGAAACTGAAAAATTGAAAAAACGATCATTAAGCCGTGACAGAAACTCGTCTAAAAAAAGTGATCATGGTACAGATGGAAAACGGAAGCGATCATCGAGTCGCACTAAGAATAATCGTTCACGAAGTCAAAGTAAACAAGAGCGCAATCGAAGCAAAAGTCAAGATCGTCGCAGTCGTCGATGGACACCGTCGAACGCGGCAAATATACTAGTCAGAGGTCGTGGACGAATTATAACGAGCGAAGAGCGTCGGAAATATCGAAGTTCCTCAAACAGTAGTCGTGATGTACCACCGCGACAGACATCCCGAACACGATTCAGAGAATACAAATGGCAACGTTGGGACAAAGGTAGAATTGTGACGAGTGAGGAACGTAAACGTTATCGAAGTTCATCGCGTAGTAGTGTAGAGGGACGAGGTCGCAAAAATTCACGATCACGATATAGTAACTATCGTCGTCAACCGCGTCGTTGGGATAGTGGACGAGTGGTTACAAGTGAGGAACGTCGACGGAGACGTCGACATTCATCCAGTAGTAGCGTTGGTCGTCCGGAAAAAAGTACCAAAGAACGCAAACGCAGTGCCGGTTCTTCGTCAGATCGTAATAGTAGTGTTGAGCGTTCGACCAAAAATCCAAAAAAACGTTCCCTAAGCAAAGATCGTCCTAAAGATGAATCCGAAAAAAATCGCGAAAATGATGTCAAAGAGATTGCAAAAACTCTACCAGAAAAGCGTAATCGAAGTAGTAGTAGTAGTAGTAGTAGCAGCAGTAGCAACAGCACCAGCAGCAGCAACAACAACAACAACAAGGGAAGTAGTGGTGAGGATAGCGACGACGATAAAGGAAATTCGTCAAAGAAACGAAAAAAACTCAATTACGGTTTGGTTTCGGCTGATGGAAGTAAAATTGAAATCAAAAACCGAACACCGCCAAAAATCGATCTACAAGAAGCTACTTCAAGTCGTAAAATGAAATTCGTTCCAACCAAAGTCACGCTGACCGAAGAGGAGAAAGCAAATAAATTGAAGGAAATGCAACAAAATGCCGAATGGCGAGACATTGAACGTGAACGAAATGTCAAGAAATACAAGGAAGAGGAAATGAGGGAACAAGCCGAACTGGCAATCTCCAAGTATGATGATAACTATTTGAATAAAGAACTACACAAAGCTATGGCCAATCAGAAAAGTTTGGAATCCCGAATTAAATCGAATATGAATAATATTCAACGGTCTGGCGGCGCTATGGATTCCAATTTTGCCAAGAGATGAATGAATTCCTATTTGATGTAATGCTGATGTACCTATCTAGTAAGCATTTTTTTTTTTATTTTATTCTTTGGATTATCAAATCAATAATTTTATTCTGGATTCAATAAATTCTTTATCTTCTCAGTGATCTTTATTGCTGAGTAGCAAATAATTTTTTGTAATCATCAATATCTCTATCAAAAACCTGCTTATTCCTGAAGATGATAATTACACAGGCAAACAATTTTTTTTCTCACTAAATTCGGTATAGGGAACAACACTAAGATTTGGATTATAGAGGAAAATTTTTGACTTGTCCTCTAGTTTAAAGTGGAATTCTATTCAATGATATGAAATCCATTCAATGATATTATATCTTCAGATTTATAGAGATCCTTAGGGAAAAACTTGTCTTCAGAAATGACAGGACAAAATTAAAACTTGGGTTGTTGTAGAAGCTTCCGGTTATCATTATGCATACAGCCTCTATTTCTATGTCTAAAAAGTGAGCCACCGAGATCGGGTTTGTTCATAAGTCAATAATTCGCGGGTTGCGGGCATTCAAATAGATGAGCAGGAATTCCAGAATGGTTGGGTCTACGCTTCGAGTCTATCAGTCTTTTATCAATTACAACATCAGTAAAGCTCATGGGTGAGATAGTTCGGTTAGCATCGTCGTCATCATCTAGCTATTTAGTCTACAATAGTTCCTGACCAGAATGATATTATTCTCTTATAGAATTTTTTGCTTCCCATCATTTTGATTTTATTGATATTGACATATTTAACTACGTTTACCAAAATCTTCAATTGATTCCATTCTGTTCCTCCTTATCTTACTTTGGCGAACCGACAATGTCTATTAATTTTTAGAATTCCATTCCAGAGTTCCATTTATGAAGATATGTAGTTTCAATATTGCATTACTACACTTGTCAGTCCAATGGACAACTAGACACCAAATTTCTGTTTTCTTATGAGGAAATCTTCTACCGCCAGGTATGGCCAAAAGTCATTCATTTCGCTTACATTTCTTATCGGAGTTTTCTTTTCCATTCAATCCCATCATAGTATTTTGATTGGGTAATCGCTGAAATGGCTCAATGAAATGATGTGGAAAACCTCCATATTATCGAGGGAGTTTCAAAACTACAGTACGTAACAAAAGTATATCTACCCCTCATGGCAAAATATAATTAGTCTAATAAATGACAACCAATCA
>JANSTT010022293.1:0-42524 GCA_026745375.1 Platyura marginata | reverse complement strand
TTTGATTTTTTATTATTTTTTTATTTTTTTTTACATTTTTTAATTTTTTTTTTCCTTTACGGTATGATGCTACTCTTAAGTACTACGAATCGCAATAATTTTTTTTTTTTTTTCAATATTTGATTACAATAAAAAGTGATTTGATCGCACAGCATATTTTTATTATATTATTAATTAATTATTATTTTTTATAGGTGTATGTGTTTTGTGTTAGAATAATGTTAAACTAAAAACCTCTCTTACAAGATATATAAGATTCCAAAATAAGATATATAAGATTCCAAAATAGGATTTAAATTTTCCAGTTTTTTTTTTTTTTTTTGGGGTGGAAAATATTTGATTGATTAAATGTGGTTGTTGTATTAATATAAATTGAAAAGAACCAAAACAAACAATAATGAAGAAAATGTTTGAAATGTTGTCGAACTACTCATCATCCTCGATTTTATAAATTAAAAACAAATTATTGTTTTCGGCTCTTGGTGGTGGGGCCAACGGTGATTTTGGACTCAATGGCTGAAAACCAAGAAACAAAAATGTACGAACCAAATTTGGCCGATCCGCGCGGTCTTTTCGCATGCACAATACAACCGCATCAACATCAAGTTTCTCTTCAGCAAACTCCAATAATGTCAAAAACGATTGCTTTGATGCTTCCGGTAATAGAACGGATGGCAGTGCCACATACAAAATATTATTTACCGGATTCAAAACCGTTTCCCAAACACTAAATGTTACTTCAGTTACATGCAATTTGAGAGTAATTCGAATTGGTTTTTTATGTTCCAAAATTTTCTTCACTTCAAACGATGCATCATCATAGTGTTGTGACGATTCATCGTAAGCGGATGAAAAATCTATATCAGAATACTCCGATGAACTTGTTGAGTCCAACGATGTTTTGCGATTGTAGTCTGAACAATTTGAAAAAAAAAAACATTATTTGATGAATTATCATAATCAATTTAAATTTATATTTACCATTTAAGAGTGACGCCCTATCGTGATCTGTTCTGTGGTGGGAAGGGACATCAGGACCACCACAGAGGCCCTACACCGAGAGAGATACAGTACGACTCATTCGTCATAGTAGAAGAAGTCGAAGTGCTCCGCTGCTTGTTCTTACTACTACTACTACTTAATGGCTCACTGAAAAAGAAAAACCAAATTATTATTACTTCCATCAATGTAAAATGTAAAAAAAAAAACAGTAAAATTATTTCTGTATATTATTTACATGTAGCTCTATACTCTATACTTCTATAGGTAATCAATTAGATTGAGATAGTAAAATATTAAAAATTTCTTTTTTATAGTTTTAGTGAAAGTAATTATTAATGAAAGTTAACAATTCAGCACATAATCGCACATAATCTACCGATTCAAATAATTATTTTATTGAAAAAGGTGCGTTGACCATCTCGAAAATCGTGCATAGTACAATGATCGAATATATGGACTATATGTAACAATTTATTCCCGAAAAGGAACAGTTCTTAAATGAACCGTACAGACCCCGTTGACATTTTTTGTTACACCTAGCCAATAGTCTTGTCGGTATAATTCTTATATTGTAAACAGAAAGAAATGCATATAAAACAAAATTTAATCATAAGTAACGCTTCGCCACTGTTTATAACTTTTCTGTCGGTTTGAAGGTTAAGTATGTACTTTAAAATACAATCATAAAAATGTTTATAAATGTATTGTACAATTATAACAATAGTAATTTCATTTATTATGTAATAATACGTTTTGATAACAAATAGCTTATCAGTAAATTATACAAATAAAAATTAAAAACAATAGGTAGATGTAAAATATGTAAAATGTTTGAAATAGTAAATAATAGTCAGTGTTTCCCAAGGTTAGTTTAAGGAACATTTTTCTCGGGGCCCGAGAATTTATTAATAAAACTCAATTGCAAGACATAAACTTACAAAAAAACAAAAATCTCAAATAAGTTTTTAACCCTTCGTCGGGCGCACTGGATTTTAAGATATATCGGCCTTCTATTAAGAGGTCTTTTACCAATTGGAAAGTAACTAACCATAGGAATAATAGAAAAAGATAATTTATTCTTAATGTTAGAATTATGGTTGTGCCTGAGAGATCAGGTACGCCCGACGGAGACTTTAACCTTCGTGACAAAAAATACAAATTTCAAAAATCAAAATTCACAGATTATTACACACACGCACACACACACACACACTAAAAATACAAATTCAAATTATGACATAAAATGAACCATAAGAATGTTCTGATGTAAGAAATGTATCTATACTACAATAGAAGTAACCGTTCCTATGTTCTAAGTGCTCAACGGTACTGGGTTCACCAGTTCTGGTTATAAATCTCATTATCGATTCAATACCATGTTTTTAGACTAATTATGTATGTATAAACGAAAGGAAATATAATCACGAGTTTACTGTAGGTGTAGACACATTTGTTTTTGTTATATTGGAGGCCCTTTAAAATAAAATATCATGATATATGCGGGGGCGCAAAATGCTGATACAAGTAATTTTGTACTTGATTTATCGCTTTAGTGGAGCAGTTCCCAGTATGAAGAGCAACATTTCGAATATTATCTCCACTATAAAGCTCGAAATAATGAAAATATTTTATTGTTAAAAAAAAAAAAATTATTTTACCAAAGAATTTCTTTGTTATGGAATGCACCAGTTTTTGTAGAAATATCAACAATAAACAAAGATAGTTGACTATAAAAATATGATTGGCATAAATTACATTGTTCCATTGTTCATTATAATAACAACATACGATCGACCACACGTATGAACATTACGGTAAAATGTTTAAATAAAAGAATGATGGCAAATTAAATCTACACTGTAAGAATTATTCACACATAATCGCTATTCACCCATAGGGGGGGGGGGGAATCGAACTCAATTATTGGTGGGAAATATATTTTTAACTGATCTCTTTGAGTGTGAATTTAAAAAAAAAAAAAATTTCTTCTTATTTTACTCCAACAAATAAAGAGTCAAGTGACATGATAAACAATGAACCGTATAAGAACAGTGACCATTTAGAGAACGATAGAGAAGTGTAAATGTAGAAGATCAAGAACGGATGGCAATACAAAATCAACAAACAAAACGGAAAAATGGAAGTGCAGTAGGAAAATATTAATTAGCTTTCAAATTAAATAATTCCAATCCAATGATTTCCTGTTAGTACACACTGTAGAATGTACAAATTAATTAAATTTGTGTTGAGTCATCAGAGAAGACACTCGCAATTCGTTATTGTGGCGTTCTATTCTATTTGCGAGGGAATAAGTTGGGAGCAAAAAGATTAAATAGAATAGTATAAGAAAAATCGAACCTAGATCACACCTTTGGATCGAATTTCCCCACCATTAATAAATAGAAATAAAATTTAAATAAATTAAAATTTATAACTGGAGTTATAATACATCTATGTAAGATCGTGTAACACAGCTAAGTAAAAAATCGATAAAATACCCAATTTGTTACTAGTAACAAATGTAAATGTTACACGACAAAAATCAAGTTACATTTGTTACCAAAATTGGTACCATATTTTCAACCCAATGCTGGTCGCCAATTCGCTATTCTAAAATATTTCGAAACAATTCTAAAATGTGTCTTGTGATGCGATTTATTTCATACATCTGTCAAACTGAATTGAACGGAATCGCATTAGTTTGCTACATTTGTTACATTTCTTTTATTTAAACACTACCCAGGAGACCACGATGTAACAAAGTGTTATGCGGTGTTTTATTAAATTCAGTGGGAACGAACGGATCGAATCATCTCTACAGCTGCTAAACAACAACATTAACTTCGGGATGAAGCCAAATATTCTATTACAATCCCGTGATTGTTTGTTTAATGAACGGTACTCATTGTTCACATATACATAACTGGATTTTTAGTAGAATTAATTAAAAGTAAAAATTATTATTTTAACACTAGGTAAAAATTTATTTTATACTTTAATTTAATACGTACTTTAATGATAAACCTGAATCTGACATTTCCATAATGCAAATAAATTATTTATCAAACTCTATGTTAAATTGGGAAAGATTTTTTGTTCAAACACAATAAATAAATAAATGGAAAAAAAAGAGAATATATCACAGACACGTTTTACGGTTCACAGTAATTGTCTCACTGAACTTTGTACTAATGTTCACATTTAAAACGATAATTTACAATTTATAGGTAGTGTGTGTTACGGTATCGCGTATTTAATAAATTTAATTGGCTCAAATCGATAACACATTCAATTGTAAAACGTAATTTATTATTATTGTTATTTTTTTTTATTTTATTTTTTTTATCACACAATTTAATTTTGATTCGCTTCTTTTCTAAGATGCATGTGCGCTATCATGGCTGGTTGCAAAATGACTGACACTTTTCTAGAAATTCATCTGGATTTGTTATACGGAATAAATATTTATTAGTTATAATACAAATACAAGATGCTAAACAACCGGTTCATATAGATAGACAAATAATGTATGTATGTATGTATGTATGGATATACTAATCTAATTGAAATGTGCTGAAGCGACGTCCAATTTTCTTTAACTAAAAATAAATTAGGTGATGGCGGCGGTTGGCAAATTGTACACAAACACCCAAGTTTACTACGCAGTTTGAAATAATTAAATTATTTAAATAATTTTTGTTTTTTGTTTTTTGTTTTTTTTTCTCTCTAAAAGAAAAATTATACAATTCTTTAGAGAACGACAATAGCGGGGCTGTTGTTTATCGTGAAAACGCAACGACATAATAAATATTGGCATTGAACCATATTGTGGAGTTCAATGCAGTGATTGCCAACTGAATACAGTTAAAAAAAAAAAAAACATAAATTGACTAGCAGAAGCTGAACCATTCTGGCCAAATCTCACTATGAAGCGTACACAATTAAAGCATTTTTAATCCATTTCCAAAGGAACTTCTTGTGTTCAAACTATCAGTGGACGTATAGATATTATGACAAAAATTCCACTAGACCAATGTCGTTAAATATACAGGTTGTCTAAGTTTTAGCAATTTGGTAAATTTTCAGTCACTTAAACTTCTGCAAAACTAATTGCCAGTAAATTTTTAGGGATTCGAGTTTCCACTTAGTGAATCTGAATTGTTCGTTGGTACATCTGTGGCGCTCAACGTACTTTGATCTAATAACTGTGCAAACTTGAAACTCCTGCGCCCTTCCCAGAGCTAGTTTTGGTAACAAAAATGCTAGAAGTTCATTACATCATTAAAAAACTCTAAAAGGCCTTTGGAGTCTTAATACAATGGGTATCTTAAAATTTTTAAATATTAAACTCCTTAAACTGGCACCATTTTTTGTTGTTGTTGAAAAAGTTATTGGATAAGAGATAAGTCCAAGTATCAACCCTCCAACCTCATTAGATTTTTTTTGGGAAATAGTGGAAGTCCGTTTGGTTTGACTGACTTTGAACATTTGCAAATATCGTAATTATCGTCAGTTCTACTATAGGTAAAACATACATCAACGTCTAATTTAAATGACAGTTGGTCAAATGTCCCATGATTGGTATGTGTCATTAAAAATATTCCATAACATAACTTAATCTACAATCTGTTCCACAGAAACGTGTCTTCGTTTTTTTTTTTAGAATGCACTTACATGCATATTGCATATGTTGTATGGTGGCAAATTCTTGAATCATGATGAACCATGTGTAGAGGAGCTCAAATTGAACAAACTACAAAAAGAGAGGATAAGGCGTGTTTGAAAAGAAAGCCACATTAAATTTGAGAGCAAGCAAAACAAACATTACTGGCAAAAGGTATCGATATTAACACAATTCGACGTAGACTCAGTGAATTTGGCATCAAGAACCGAACAACACGTCTTAACCCTTTCGACCCGGCTTTCGAATAGCATAGGGATGTTCAAATTCTTTCTGGTACATATATGTACCATCCGGGTCGAAAGGGTTAAGCCATTATTAACTGAAAAATACATTGAAAAAAAAGGGTTAAGCTGGGCAAAAAGAAATCGTGGATCGTGTTTGGACCAACATGTTTACCGGAGAGTCATCTTCGTTGCCAAAAATGAATTAAAAAGAAGAAAGCCTGGACAAAACATCTCCCGACAGCTTAGACAGGCACAGAAGTGAATATGCAAAGCTGCCGAAACTTGTACGAAAAGATGCCCAGCAATAATTGACAACAATGACGACTGGACGTCATACCGCTAATAAACATGCAAAAGGATTTAATTGAAATATTAAGAATAAATGTTATGTAGACACATTTCTGTGGAACAGACTGTACATACAAACATATTTTTATTACGTTCTTGTACTGTATGTATGTATATATCTACATGAGAAACAAATAATGCCACTAAGTAAATAACTAAATATAATTAATTATGTAAGTATATGAGAGAAAGTAAAACTTTTTTTAATTTTTTTTTTTTTGGTTGTTGTAAAGCTTCTTTTTAACAACAAACACAATCTATGAATAAATAACATGACGCAAGTTTTACTCTTACAAAAAAAAACAAAATATATATTCAGTTTATCTCTCGTTTGAGTTTATTTTTAGGTTTAAGGTATATACAATATTATCATTTGTACATTTACATATTATTGAACATGAATTATGTGTGAGCTACACACAATAATCACACACAAATATAAACTATGAAATTGCTATCGACATCAAAAATTCACTTTTGTTTCAATGCGATAAGAGACTGATGATAATGTTACGAAAATAATTAATTAACTATATACAGACGCAATGAAATAAGCTATAAATGTAAATATTATGATGAATGAGAGGGATGGAAAAATGTTTTCTCAACATTGTACACGTCAACAGATAAAGAAGTAGAATACTGGAATTTTTCCATTTTACTGAACAATAAGAACATGCGACTTTAAAGGTCATTTACTTCAATTATTATTAAACATTCCTAAGAAAATAATAAATTTGCAAGTGACCGATCAAATGGTTCAGTTGAACGAGTAATTGCCTTTGGAGCAGAAGGTCCTGGGTTCAAGACCGACTGGGGAGTGTTGATGTGAATCTAAGGTCGGGTAGTTGAACTTGAAAACCGTCTAAATAGTTGCAATTATCTCAAGAATGGAAATGCTTAAAAAAAAAGAGTAGTGGTAGAATGGCGAGGAATAGTCATGGACCCAAACAAGTGGCCTATGTTGGATGCAATAAGCACCCTACCACCCTACCGTAACCAACCTAAGCGTTTTTATAACGAATTTGTCTGTAATGCGGTAGAAATGTCTTGATTTAGTTCTCTTTTTTTACTCTTTCTGTCATCACCAATTCCTTAACATTTTTTACAATTCACAAACTACTAATTATAATAAATTAGAATTGAGAAATTTCAAAAAATTAGGTGATCATTGTCTTTGTAAAAATAATTAATTACTAATCTCTAATAGTTTTGTTACACCATGTAACCAGGTAATGTTTCAAACAAAAACAAAAAAAAAAACATCGGCGCAAAATCGTCGAAAGTATTTTTGGAATTTATTGTTTTAGCACATTAAAAACTGTTGAAATTTTAAGAATTTTGATGATGTGGGAAGCCGGAATATTCGAATAGGCATCATTATTTATATTTGATATTGAAGCGTTTATCGCGGTTAACAAATTTCTTCCCTACAATACATGATTTACGTGATTTAATTTAAAAAACAAATAAATTTTCATTGAAAAATACAAAATTATGTTCTTTTTTTGATTTTTGGGAAACCGTAAGCCTTTTTGAGCCAAATTCCAAAATATTCACGACATATTGGAAAATATTTCTAAAGTCAAGTCTTGCTTATATTGTTTGTAGAGATACATTGCAGATAATCGTCTATTTTTAAGTTTCTATGTAGCCTCCTAAAAATAACGAATTTAGATTTATTATTTTAATGGAATCGTGAACAATTTTAAATTACCTTAGATACATGATTTTCTTATTAAAAAAAAAAAAAAAACTTATGAATTATAGAATGACGTTAATGACGACTATTTTCTAGTTTTTAGTGTCATCAACATCCGGGCCCATTTTTTTTTTATAAATAATTTCATCAAGAGTTTTGAGCGCTAATAAAAATGGCTAAAATACCAATGAAATTCTTTTTTGCCAGGCCTTTTTGTTTTGAAATCGGTTACAAAGTGATAAAACGACGAAATATTTATTATATAATTTAGTAGATCTACTTGTTTATTTTCAAACACGACGCCCAATCATACTACATTTAAGTAACGCACAAAAATTGACTAATATCAAAGAAATTTTCTATACTACTGAGTGGAATATTCCATTCCGTTGATGTGTGATTTGGTGTGCATCATTGTGAAGTGTTAATATATAATAAACTTTCAATAGTTCCCATTTTGCAACATTCCAAATGTATACACATAGTTTAGGCTGCTCTCTTACATTTACATTTAAGCCAAATTAAAATAAACGATTTTATTCAAGTAAAAATTATCGATGGACTGAATTGAACTCAATTTTTTGTATTCTTTTCCTCATCGAATCTATTTTTATATGAAGTCAAAGAAATCATATTCAACTAATTTAAAATTTACGAACATCACAAATTGAACTGATATCATCATATGCGGATATATGTACGTACATATGAAGAACTTTAATCTAAATTCTAAATAAATAAATAAATGGAATGTAGGTATGTTTTTATATATACAACTATACAATACCCGTACTAATAAATTCAATTATATAAACAAATAAAAGATATAAATTGTTTATTTTTAGATTAGATATCAGTCAGTTGTATTTAATTGAAATATTATCAGCACAAAACAACGACTCTAAAAATATTATGAAAAATGTCAATATTTTGTGCAGAACCTTCAACGATTTATCATAAAATTGAAAACAGCTGACCTCAATCTATATGAATTGATTTTGTTTTTGATTTTACTTCTTGATCTTTATTTTTGTTTATTCCCCTCAAGTGGTACTTAACTAATACATATGGATTTTTCATTTTAATTAATTAATTAAAAGGTCATAGTCGAAAAACGATTGCGGAACCGTACTTCAGATTCAAAACCGTTTGATTTTCTTTTTTGTGAAGTTAAGTTTTGTTGGATTTTGTTGTTGTTCAAGCCCTATGCCATAACTTAACACACGCATTGGATACAGACATCAGGAAATGAATGCATTTGCAGGGAACGAGCATAAAGTTAAATAAAGGTCTTCCTTACTGGATCCATTTTACGCTATCTATTTCTAGTACATACTTCGAAGAAATCCGTATAGCAGAAAGAATAACTTTCAGTTCCGTAAGCCGATTCTATATATATTGAGAAAAATATCTCACCGAATTGGAATCGGGGTACAAGAATAAAGTTCACATGGACAATGAAGATTGAAGAGGAAAGAGGCAATGACCTAAGAACAGTTATGGTGTACTTCCCAACCTCTGGAAACTTTACCTTTCCCTTTCGTATAAGCAAATGAAAAATAATATTTTAATATTTTTAATATTTTCAGTTCAAACTATTTTAAGTACGCAGATAATTTTGGTCCGATTTCGCAATATCGCAATTTATTAATTTCTATCTGACACACTTTAGTTATGTTTGTTTAAGATTTATTTGACTTCGGTACATAAGGCATATTTACAATTTACATTTACAACTATGAACAATATACTTTATGTAGGTATAGAATAGGAGGCAATAGGATTACGTTCAAGTGCTGCGTACGTGCACAAAACAATTGTAAAATGGCGAAATTTTAATTTTTAATGGATAGCGATTGATTATTTTGCTTTAAGAAAAAACTAAAAAACATTTTGAAATTTCTTTCAAACAATATGCGAATTCAGATTTTAATATACAAATAAATAGTAAATTTGTACCAAAACAAAACAGAAACACCTGAAACAAACATTAATATAATTTTCAAGGACGTTTCTAAATTATACAATTTACAGTCGCCATTTTAAAAAAACCAATTTCAAGAAATTATTTTTCTAAAAAATACAAAAATCGTACACAAAAATAAACTTACCGATTACTATTTATAATCGAAGGCATGGTATCTCTCAATGATGGCAACTTTTTGCAACTTTTACAAATGAAATAAATTGTTTATAATATTTAAAAGCTTAAGAGCACAAAATTCTACGTTTACGCACTTGAAAATCGAACAAAGAAGTAAAAAAATCTTCGTTTTTTTTTGGTGTGACAACTCGGCCAGTTTCGTGAATTGGTCCGCAAGTAGGTTTCCAATCCAGAATTTTATTATTTCCGAATACCGAAAAGACACCATCTGTACGAAAATCTGCGTGTAAAAATCAAATAAAACTCGTTTCATCTAGAAAGTCAGCCTAATTGGCATATCATATTTTTATGAATAAAGAAAATTATCACCATTTTACAAAGGAATAATACAAACAATATGGTAATATGAAAATTAAAATTATATTATGAAAATATATTAAACGGTTTCAATCAGCCGACCCCACTTTTCCTATAAACCAAAACAGCTGTCGCTCTATGTATTTATTTTTATTGAGTGAACGCATTCCATAAATTCGGAATTGATTACAAATAATTTCGGAGTAATCATTTGCACACGGCCATTTTTAATATTCAGAAAAGTGACAACTTTAAAAACTGGTTTTGTGAGAATTTCCTTGTATTATTCTTTATTAAAAATGGTATTTTTTCTTATTTATTAAATTGTAAATTTAACTTTAAAGAATTTATTAATTTCAGGCAAATTACACAGAAGATCAATTAGCAGGTAATTGTGAAATTATAATACTTATGTGATTACAGTGTTTTTTGTCTATTTTCTATTTTTTACAATCTATTTACTAATTAAATAAACTATTTTTGTCGAATAACAGTAATATTAAAGAGAATCCATATGGCTGGGTAGTAATTAATACAAGAAATTGCATTGTTTAAACTTTAAATAGAAACAATGTTAAAAACAAAAACGGCCTATTGTTGTATGATGAACTCTACTGCTGACGACTCATTGCATATTTGTCATATGACTCATCAATTTATTCGGTGAACTGACGTGTTTTAATGTTTTTTTTTCGTTAAAAATGCATTTTTATACATAAATGATTCACTTTATTTAGCCGTATAGTGAACTCAATTGAACACGATGGCATACCACTCTGTACACACGTACGCATACACACACACACACCCACCTACCGTCGATTTTAAGGAAGCAAACAAATGGATGGAGAAAGTGTTGATGGGATTTGTTATGGTCGACCGTCAAGTATTTGGCAACTTCTCTCCATTTTTTTAGGCGGCAGTCTTTGATTTGTATGCATAGAATTTAAACAGTCTCAAAAAAAAAGTAATGCTTCGCCCTTGACACAAATTTAATATTATGAAATCTTTTAAGGAAAACTGGCCCGAAATGGTATTAATAAATGTGTCCAGCTGTTCGGTTAAAATTAAGTTTTATTAAAGAATAACAGATGGAATGAACTCTAAATTGGAGTTGAACTTCAGCGAAAACATTCCATACATAAATGATAATTTATGCCAAATGAAAGGACACAATTCAACTTTTTATCAGAACCAAAGTCTGGTACCGCTGATCAAAAGAAATTTGACATAAATATCGCATAGAATTTGAACTCTCGATGATTAAATCAAAATTAGTGTCTCCTAATTAATTTCCCTTTTGGACACTATCAGTGTGTGTTGTTGATTAATTGATAGTTCAACCAATACAAAATATTTATTTGATTTGAAATTAAAGGGTCAGTCACATGCATAAACTAACACATTAATAATCGTATTAAGTAAAACAAAGTAAAAAAGTTGATATCCAATTTGGAGTATACAATTACTGTTTTGTGCCCATATAAGTCCCAAAACACCAAACATGTTTATATTATTGGTTACATTTCATTCGAACAACATGTGATAATCAGACCTTCCTTTTTGTGATAAACCGACAAATAATATTATAAAATGTACGCGCGATGTACACACAGAGTTTAATCTCACTTACATTAGCAATATGGTTCCATTTTAATATTGTTGTAAGTGAATAAGTTGTGTGGTGGCTGGCTGTAATGTAACAAAAACGAGTAAATCAATTTCTATGCCTTAAATGGCATTCTGAACATTCACCATTTACCAATCGTGCAAGGTTTTCGAGTCTTAGCAAAAATTGTATTTTTAAATTATTATTAATGGTTTAGACATTGGTGAATGATGATTTAGTATATTTTGGGCGCATTGTGTGTTTTTTTTTCCTAAATAAACTAATTTTTTTTTTTTTTTTTGTGATTATCATATCAGTGTGATTTCAGTGAGACGAGAGACATTAAACTTAACAAAATCATTCATTATGTATATGTACGATCCACCCAGTAAATATTCTTTTAGTTCGGTAGAAGGTAAAGGATTAAATTTAAATATTGTTGTAAAGCAAATACCCCCGCCCCCTTATAATGAAAACATTTAAATGTCGGACCACATTAATCGCTTAATTTCGATGTTTATTGAACATTTCTAATAATTTTATTTAAATAATCATGAGGACGATAACCTGGCCCTGGACCATTTTTTCGCCATATTTTCTTTTCGTCAAACTTTTTAAAAATTCAACGAAAAAAATTGGTGATACAGTTTGGTGGAAGGGAAGTAGGGGAAGGAGACAGAAAGAGTTTTTGGGTAGTTGTTCATATTTCATTCTCTTCATTCTTCCTAGAGTTTATACAATTACTTATAATAATATAGCAAGGGGAAGGAGTGTGGGGTTGAAAATTCCATTTCTAAAAAAAAAAAATATTTTTTCTTACAGAATTCCAAGAGGCATTTAACTTATTCGATAACCGAGGTGATGGCAAAATCCAACTAAATCAGGTATGATAAAAAAAAAATGTTCATATCGAAAAATTTCGCATCGACTAAAAAAAAATTATTTAAAGGTCGGTGAATGCCTTCGGGCTCTTGGCCAAAATCCAACGGAGTCTGATGTCAAAAAATGTACACATCAACTGAAATCCGATGAACGAATTTCGTTTGAAGTATTTCTGCCAATTTACCAAGCAATCTCGAAAGCCCGGTCAGCCGATACAGCCGATGATTTTATCGAAGGATTACGTCACTTCGATAAAGATGCCAGCGGTTTTATATCAACAGCTGAACTACGTCATTTGCTAACAACACTCGGCGAGAAATTGATCGACGATGAAGTGGAACAGCTCCTGGTGAATCAAGAAGATTCACAGGGTAATGTTAATTATGAGGAATTTGTCAGAATGATTATGAGTGGTTAGTGTTAATAATGACAGCACACACCCACCCCTGCATCTTTCCGATAAACTTGGTTTTACTTTGAAAAGTATTTAAAAATTTATTAATTATGTTTCTATGTTTTTATCCGAATTTCAATAATTGTTTTTTTTTTTAATTAATTAATTTAGGTATATTCAATTACATTTATATAAAAATATGTTTAATTATAAATTTTAATCAGTAACATAAAAAGAATTATTCACATTATGTAGAACAGAATTTGTTTTTTTTTTTTTAATTTTCTTTCTATATAGACTGCACCAGGAGATTCGTTAAAAATCCCATTCAAATGTGCTGCCAATGTTCATATCACCAAATTCAGAAGACAGTGCTGCATTTTCATCTAAATTTTTTTAATTTATTTTGGTGTATTGGTTTTTATTTACTTTTTGTTTGTCAAATTAAAAAGTTAATCAATTGAGGTGGTTTTGGGGGGGGGGGGTGGTTCATGTGAAACGAATAGTAGGACAGCCGAAGTCACAACTCATAGCGATGTAGCAATTATGAGAGTTCCGTTGTTGTAACAGCTGTAACGGTAAAATTAGTCTTTAGGCCGGGGACAGAAGCCACCGCTAGCGGATTTGTTCAAAGATGTTTCACCGTTAATTGGGCGGGGATGCTGAAGATGAGTCGTTGCATTTCGGGCAAGCGTCGTTAATGTCCGAATCTAGTCAAATTCAAATAGTTGTTAAGTATTTTGGAATATCCAGATGCGTAATTGGGCCAGCGGAGTTCTTGCATTCCTAGGTAGTCGTAAATTGTCTTCAGAAATGTCTGCTGGTTTGATTTGCAATGCCTTGTATAGACATATCTCTCTGCTATTTCGCTGATTGGAAAACTGATTATGAGAGTCCTGTTGGACTTGACTTTCTAAACAATTACAAAAATGACTACGAATCATTGATTGGGAGTATGTGACCACTACAATTTTTGTGTTAGATCAACAGTGGACAAGATTGACAAGAATTGTTAAAAAACTTTTGCAATATCGGAAGTGGAAGATTTTGTGCAAAGTTTTTCAAAATCCATTTTAGTCATCATTTAGATATGGAACCCACAATAAAATTGAAACCTAGGTGCATGCTAGATCGGAGAAACTGAACACTTACCTTTCGATTTAGTACAATCGACCGCTTCAATTCCGCTCAATAAAAGTTGCTCATAAAGTGACATGTGCTTGCATTGCTTAAAGAAAATGTGGGTCTGCAGTTGATTAACAGTGGGCCGTTCTATCGGAAACCTGCATAGACATTATATTTAGAAATAATTTAATGGCATCAAGGCCAATTGATCGAGAAAAACAAAATACCTTTGCATACATAGTTCAGCAAATTTATGAAAATTATCCGACAATTTTCTCATACCGTAAATTTGTCTAGTTTCAGCCAAACTATCACCAACGCCAGAATCTGTAACTACGAGAAAAAGAAAAAAAAACATAACAAAAATCAACAAAAACATTTAGACAGTACTTAGAACATCCTCGGGACATGTGGAAAAATCTAACAATGCCGGTTGATGTCCACGAATTTTTTCGGTTAACATAAATGTCGTCGGCATATTCGAAAACGGTTCCAAACTATTTGCCAGCTCACATGTTGTTATTCCTATACTGTACACATCCGATTTCTCTGTATAGCCCAATAGATTTTGTTCTAGCACTTCCGGTGCCAGCCAATTTAAACTTTTAACACAAGCTGGCGGTAGATCGTGTAACGTTTTGGCACGTTCGCCATGCGATAGCATACTTGTGCATTCACGAAATCCGCACAGAACTGCTTTCGTTTTATTCAGAAGAATATGGCTGGCCCGTATCGATCGATGGATAAATCCTTTTTTATGTAAATATTCTAATCCAAATAGGACATCTCTCAGTATTAGGCTGACTATTAGCTCAGGGAAACCTAAAAAATTCAATATCGATTAATTAGTTTTATATCCGTTTATCCCCACCATAAACGAACCGGTGGTAAAAAACATATTCATTGTATCGCGACAGGAGCAATAGCACATTATTGGTGCGACAAGATACACTTCAAAGTTATTTACAAATGCCGAATGGAATGACAAAATATTGGTATGATTGAATTGTCTCATTGTTAAAATTTCGTCCTGAAATAAAAGAACAATCCTTTTTTGTTGTTGTTGCGTATAACGAAATTGTATGTTTCTTCACTATCTTACCCTTATAAGGCTGTTTTCTTTATCGGCTTTATCCATTTTGTATTTTTTTACCGATATGTATTCACCAGATGGTCCGTGACGGGCAAGATATACGGTAGCGATGCCATTGCAGCACGTTGCCAATTCAGTCTTAAGTTCGTATTCATTTGTATTGTAGCCAAACATGATGGTGATTTCTGCAAATAAATATAAAAATAACCTCAATCATCGTGTGTCGTAAAAAATGGCCTTTTTAATTATAATATATTCGATGATAAGAAGATGAAAGGGAGAAATCTTATCTTTTCAGCGATATTTCTATGCCAAAACACTGAAAAACATTAGTGGTTAGCCGGATAGAATGTATAGATAAACGGCTAGGGATCCGCACCCCAACATGTCTTGGGCTTTGTTGGACTGAGTAAAAAAAAAAGAAGAAAGTGATACAAAATTAGAATGGGAATTATACAAAGAAATATTAGTCCATAGAAATTTGTATACCCAAAATGTTCTTTTCTTGCATAATAAGCAGTGTCGTGACTATATGTAATTTGTAAGACGTAGACGTAATCCATCCGGATATTATAACCGTTATATTATATTATACAATAAACGTAAAATATTGTTTTGATAATTATAATAAAGAATACAAAACATACTTACGAAAAAAAATGCTCAACAAAAGAACCAAAACTCCACTATTGAAGATTCAAAATTTGATAACAAATCACTACTCCATAAAAGTTAAAACAATATTTTTAGCTTTAGTTTTCTTTTTAAAGAACAAAAATAAATATTTACTTTAATTTTTGTTGTTGTTCAAATGTCATTAGCATTAGAGTGTTCACAAAAAAAAAACAAATAGTGTTGCCATATGCACATTTACGATCGAACCGATTCGAGTTATTTCGGGTATTATTGTTTTCGTCAAAAAAAAAAAAAAAAAAAAAAACCAAGAAACAGCTGTAAGGTGTTTTGTGCAAATAATTTTTATATATAGGAGTAAAATTTAATAATGAAGGCTGAATTAATTTAAATTTTTATCTCTTCCCTATGTTATTGTGTGTGTTCTTCATTAAAGCAACATATTAAGCAACTAGTTTGGCCAGTTCTATTATAGAAAAGATTTCCCATACAAATTTCACTGCGAAGCAACAAATCCGGCATTAGCATATATTGCGTAGCACTTGTAAAGATAAGATTATTCTGTTGATAGATTGTACGGGAATTAAAAGATTTTTCTTGTTTTTATTTAAATACATAATTCTATTATTTGATATACATTTTTATCAACTAGTTATACAATTAACATAATGACTATAACAACAGTTTCAAGTTTATCATCCCGGCTGCTAATAAACAAGTGGTTTGTGGACGTTACTAAGGCAAGTAAAATATTTATATAATTTATTTTTAATTAAATTCCTATAGAAAAAAATATCATCTATAAATCTATTTAATATTCTTAAAATATCGTAGTAAATACCGGTTTTTTTTTTTTAAAGGGGGCCGAGCACAATAAAGATTTTATTTTTTTTATATTACCTACATTCATAGAAATGAAAATGAAAGGGGAATTTTTACTTAATATGCAAATCATCTGATCAAGTCTTGTAGGATGGATTTTACTGTCCGTCCGTTACTCTTCATTAAATTCAAAGAAGATAATGAAGAAGTGCCCGTTGCTTAGAGTTAAAGCGCAAAATGGAATGGATAGAGATTCCACTATGAACATCAATAGATAGACTTGGTTATTCCTCAATGGACTTAACAAAAAACTATTAACAGCCAGATCAGGCAAAAATCTAAATGTAAATGTAAAAGATTTGATGGGACATTCATACGTCACTTATCTTGTGTCCAATAATGCTTGGAGATGTAGGAAATCTAGGAGAATCACGAGTTCTCTGGATATAAACTGCTGATTATTCTTTTTTTTCTTCTTTCCAGATCGTTTCAAATAAATATTCAACACAACGAAAGTCCAAGAAAATTTTTAGTAGTCCCAGTGAAGCAATCAAAGATATACCTGATGGAGCAAAATTGCTGGTTGGTGGTTTTGGATTATGTGGAATACCGGAAAACCTAATTGCCGCAATGGTACAGCAAAAAACAAAGAATTTAACGGTCGTGTCAAATAATGCAGGTAAACTCTTATGGAGCAAGACGGGATTAAATATTGTTGTACTCTCGCACTGATGATTAATGGAATCCTCTTACTATTCACTGATTTGTAATGAGAACTCTGAAACCTTTCAATTGTTTCATAATTTAGGGAGGTTCTTGCACGATCGGTAGTACCGTCCACCGTAGGTAATCATTTTTGTTCATTTAAATCCCATTGGCTCCTATTTTTTGTGGAAATACAAATACATTCATCAGTTCCTATTGTGTAGACAAAATACCAATTCTCGTAAAATTGTCTCCGAAGAACTTCCTCATCTTACAGACTTTCTCGAATTTTAACAAACTACCGAATTCAAACTTCCAAAAATATGTCGATGTACACCTGCCCTTCGTTCAATCAGTAAGAAATCCCATCCCAAGTACCTTCAACCCACTGTTCAGTCAATTTGATAGGAAATAATCTTATCAGCTAAACAATTCCACTCCATTATTATAGGTGTTGGTAATTTTGGACTTGGTCTTCTATTAAAAACGAAACAAATCAAACGAATGATATCTTCGTACGTTGGCGAAAATCCTGAATTCGTAACGCAATTCCTTTCGGGTGAATTAGAATTAGAATTAACGCCACAGGGTACATTAGCCGAACGAATTCGTGCCGGTGGTGCTGGAATTCCGGCTTTCTTTACGCCAACCGGCTATGGAACACTCATACACGAAGGTGGAGCACCAATTAAATATGCCAAAGACCAAACGGTCGGAATCGCTAGTGAACAAAGACAATCACAATTATTCAATGGCATTCCATACATTATGGAAGAAGCGATTACCGGTGATTTTGCACTGGTCAAAGCACATAAAGCGGACGAGGCGGGCAATTTGGTGTTCAACAAAGCGGCTAGAAATTTCAATCCAACAATGTGCCGAGCAGCCGCCTGTACAATTGCTGAAGTGGAGGAAATTGTTCCGGTTGGTGCATTGGATCCGAACCATATACATGTGCCGGGAATATTTGTCCATCGCATTGTCAAAGGGGATTCGTATGAGAAACGAATTGAAAAAGTTAAAGTTCGATCAGAAGGAGCGGTAAAAAGTTCAATCGTTGGCAGTACACCGGCAGCTAAGTTACGTGAGAGAATTGCTCGACGGGCGGCTCTTGAATTTAAGGATGGCATGTTTGTTAATTTAGGAATTGGAATGCCAATGTTAACATCGAATTATATAGAGGATATTGATGTGATGCTACAATCGGAAAATGGTATTTTAGGTCTTGGTCCATATCCATTAAAAAGTGAGGTAAGCTGATTCTGTTTCCTTTCTTTGATATTTTATTGGATTTATAATCTCCAATTAAAAATAAATCGTAGGTAGATCCTGATTTAATAAATGCCGGCAAAGAAACTGTTACCATTGTACCGGGTTCGTCGTATTTTAGTTCCGATGAAAGTTTTGCTATGATTCGTGGTGGCCATATTGATATTACCGTTCTTGGTGCTATGGAAGTTTCACAGTACGGTGATCTGGCCAATTGGATGATACCAGTAATATAATATTAATTAATTTTGACAAACATTTCAAAAAATTATCTATCATTATCTATTATTCCAAAATTTAAGGGTAAATTAGTAAAAGGTATGGGAGGAGCCATGGATTTAGTATCAGCGCCAGGTACGAAAGTTATTGTGGTAATGGAACACAATTCAAAGAATGGAGCACATAAAATTCTAGAGAAATGTAGTTTGCCATTAACTGGAAAAAACTGTGTTAACATGATTATTACAGAAAAAGTAACGTTTTTCTTATAATATCGATGATTTCGACTTATGAATTGAATTTTGTTTTTTTGTTTTTTTGTTCAGGCTGTTTTTGATGTAGACAAAGAAAATGGACTCACCCTAATTGAAATTGCTAAAGATGTTCCAATTGAAGATGTTCTATCGAGTACCGGTTGTGAATTTAATGTTTCACCCGATTTAAAAAAAATGGAATAATGGCGTCTGTTGAATTTTTAAACTAAACATTTTCTTGGTGTTTGGATGATAAGTTTTACTATTTTGCTTTAATTCGGATTCAAAGATGCAGAGATTTATATTTATACTGCCGTTAATAACATTTATTAAAATTTGTTTCATATATTTATGTGTTTTGAATACTGACTATATTGGGAATAAAGAAAGAATCTTTTATGATGTGCAAATATTCGTAATAAAACAGCCATTTTGAAAAATGTTGTAACGTACCAAAAATTGAGACGACATTTTGAATTCCATCTCTATTATTACCCATTCTGCCTTATTTTCACGTAAATTAATTAAAACTGGACTAATCACATATTAATATAATTTAAACCAGACTTAGCCACAAGTGGAAAAGGATAATTTGCAATAGCATCATCAGCGTCGTCTATACGCCTGCTAAATTACGGTCGAATTTTGTTGATTTTATGGAAAATATCTAGCAATCCTCCTCAATCATCCAAGGGGGAGGGGCAAGGATGTCTAGCAATAAAAATTGATTTGCTTCAATTCAAACGTTTAATACAATAAGTTTACAGATACGAAACGAAAGAAAAATGTTGGCTTCTTTTAAATAAACAAATAAATAAATTAATTCACACAGATAATTCACAAATTTTAAATTCGAGACAATTGTTGCAACAAATTACATGGCCACACTGCCTCCAAACGTTCCTTAATGACAAAATATGGCAGTGTGATAAAGTTAAGTACGGTCTGTGCCATAATTCCCATCGGCTCTGGATATTGATGCGTCAACAATGCTAGAAGTGCTGTAAATGAACACAAACCAGCGGTAAATAGTATAAAGAACGGAAGCTCTTTTTTTGGATATACTGATACTTCGTGAAATGTTGGCAACAATTCACGATCAGCACATTCTGTACACGTTGGATATGGATAGAAGAGATGACCACGTTCTAAAGGATATGGAAGCATTCGAAATGTACCTTCCCATGTACAATGCAATAAATTTAGGGCACCTTCAACATTTTTCCAATGTGATAAATGGAAGAACGAATAGGCTAATGCTTCCGAATCACCCCGTTTCAATATATGTTCGGGTGGTAAAATAAGCGGCTTCGTTTCCAGCAGATATTTGGGTACATGTGGATTGAATTCAACAGCTCTATGTATTGCTTCCACTGCACCCATTTCGGCCGCACTAAGACCTCTTTTTGATGCCATGTCCGGTGAAAATTTATCCGCAACCGCTCTAGCCTTTAGCAACGCTGCAGTATAGCAAATTGTTGCCGATTTCGGCAATGATATATCGTCATATTTGGCAAGAACTGCTTGACAATCGGAATATGCTTGCATTTCTAGCAGAACTTCAATTAGATTTTCGTGAATGTTCAGAACATTCATTATTGGCGGTATTTCTTTTGTCAAATCTCGAAAGATTTTTACGGCCTCTTTAAGTTTACCCAATTTACGGGCACACATGGCTAATCGCCGTTTGATATAGATTAACACATTTGTGTCACGTCGATGAGCTCCTTCGGCTTTTGCACCTTGATGTTGTAGAGCCTGTGATTTTCTGAAATTGATTTTTTTTTTACAATAAATAAGACGCAATCATCTCTGTATCTCTGTATTACCTATAGTTAGCTTCGGCTACCTTTAGCGCATTTTTTATAATTTTCTCTGCCTCAACGATAGTTGTGGCTTCTTCTTCAGCCAGCAAAATATATGCAGGAGCACATTCAGCATTAATTTCCAAAGCACTATGTGCTGCTTTTATTCTAACCACCGGATTTCGTTCACGCCACGCTGTTTGCATAATCTCATATTCTGCCTTACCTGAATCACCTACAAATTTGGATTTTAAAGGTTAATTTACATTTTGTCCATAGCTCAATGTGCCACAATTTACCTTCACATGTAAAAAATGTTTGATGATCTTGAGCACTCAAATTCATATCATAATATGTGAGTGGTTCTTTGGTTGTGGCCCAATAAAACCGCTGATACTCAGCACCTCGAAAAAGATTCAGCGGATTCCGCCAAACCTTACATTCGGGTATTTGCTGAGCTGATCCATTTGTTTGATCCGGTTGATTGGTTTCACCATTAATCCACGGACTTATGTGATTGAGTGAAACTTGTTCTGGAAATGTTTTTTTGTTCGAAAAAAAACGAATAAGATTGAAAGGATCACAGAACTTACCAATGAATGATGTGCCATATTTTCTAAAATACCACCACTCAAAGATGAGAATTAAACCCGAAATTAGACTTGATGTACCGGTAAGGGCAACGTAAAATTTTGGTGTCAGCGTACTCAAAAACATTGCAGAGTCCCACATAGTGTTTCCTCTTCCCTTAGCATTCGGTGGTGCCGTCCAAATATGTTCGTAATTAATTTATATACAGGCGATTAAAAATTGTTAAGTAAATTCAGGAAGAGGAGGAGGAGACACGTCAAAATTTCTAGGAAATTGGAAACCTTTTACTTGCGGATGCTTAGCTCGCTGGTGGGTTGCGAACCTACTTGAAGGCCAAAGTTGCCCGCAAGAAAAAGGTTTCCGTAGTAAATTTTGAAGGGATTTTTCTGATGATATTTGTTCGTAAATCGTAACAGTGTATGAGATTGTCATAATAAGTGTGTTTTGTAAGTGGTGTTTTTTTTTGTTTAAAATTTCATTTTTAAATTTAAATTATTATTACACAAACGGTACCGTAGATATTTTATTTCAGTTATTAAATCAAGAAACACAATGAACAAATTTCTTCTGAGTGTAATTGTTTGTTTGTTTGCTATTGCAAAAACAGGTAAATATTACAACATCAATGCGTACCCATCACAAATGGGCGTTTTCAAATGTTTGCCCCAAAATCAATTTTACATCATGAAAAACAAAACAAAATCAATTAACAAGATGTAAACATTTCTTGTAGAATATCGACAGTTGATCAAGTTTTTGAGTATGATCCTAAAGAATAAATATTTGGGGACTATAAGTCCCTCTTCCAGTATTCCTACATATGTGGTTGCGTTAAAATGTTCTAGTTAAATTTAATTTGCCACCACATAATGATCTCTAAGAAGGATTACCTAATAAATCATTTGAAACACAGTATAATATCTAATCCTTAATTCTAACAGAAGAAAACTGATTTGTACTCTCTCCAAGAAGGAAATCTTGATTGTTTACAAATTGCCTTCTTCCTTCTTGATTATTCATTGAGAGGACTTAAGTATATGTTCAGTTTTTTTTTTAATATGTCCTTCTAAGCGACACCTTTACTAACAGACACTTTATTAAATTGTTTTTCTTACAAATTAATTATTACACATGCATTTAAAGCGAATGCAATCCATTGCTATGTATGCAATGCATCCGATTCAACGCAACCATTTGAGTGTGGAGAATGGTTTGATCGATTTGATACGCCCGATATAAAGCCACAGGATTGTGCGGGCGTTTATGGTGCCAAATATTGTATTAAACATATAGGTCGTTATGAAGGTAACTAAAAATGGATAATTTCGAAAATGTTGTATAATGCAGGAACGTGAATAATGGGAATATGGTGGAAGCAATTAACATCAACTAATATATACATATTTTACTAATAATAATATTAATAATAAAATTAATATAAGAATTATTCCAACTAACTTATTGTACCGATCTTCTACCGGATCTAACAAAATCAACTAACATTACAGAATGTTGCCTTTTGTTTTTGTAGTTACGTCAATCAAATGCTATCAATGTTCATCGGCTAATACAATGAATTGTGCTGATTTAATGATTAATCAACCAGATTCACCGATCGAACCAGAGGATTGTTTTCATGTTCATGACGCTGCCTATTGCATCAAATCCACTGCCCTATATGGTTACTAATTACTAATCAATTAATATAGAACTATTGTTGATATCACACTGAATTCTATTGTTTTTGGTAGTCAGCACGTAGATTTTTAATTTGCTTTGCTCATCGACTATTGATTTTTTTATTTTTGTTTCATCTTTCACATTTCGTTTATTGTTCAAAACATTCTTTCCTGGCAGCACTGTTTTTTTTTTATCACAATTCAACTCTGAGTTGTTGCCCACTCGCAGCTGCCAACCATGGTGAGTTCTGCGCAAATCGAGTTTGTTTTAATATCTATTTCCAATCAAAACGTACCTATCAACATCATACATTTTTACTGGAATATTCTTAGCTAGCTAGCTTAGCTGGACATTTAAATATTCTCTTGCGGGATTTCGCTTTCTTTATAGTTTATACCACAAACCGCTAAATTACCAGAGAAACCCTCCGCTTATCATACGTCCACAAGTATACTATCGTAACTCTCTATGCTTAATCGCAGTAATTAAAAATCGTTCTAAAAATTATATGTTGGCTGCTACTCACTTAATTCAATCGGTTTTGGTAGGCTTAATCTTGTGAAAGATTTTTTATGGAATCAGGTACTACTATAGAGGAAACAGAAAACAGGATGACATTTATCTGTAGAATGTCCTTTTAGCGAGTCCCTTTTTTTATTCTCTCTGTCTCTCTCTCTCCCTTCTAGACCGATACGTGGCAATAGCTTCGTGGAAATAATACCCGAAATCGGATTTTTACATTTTTTCTAAATCTCTTTCCTTGTTCTTGTCTCGTCCATTACTTGTTTGTCCTGCTGGTCATGATCAATAAATATTTAATGTCATCAATTTGTATATAATACGAACAGTTAGAAGGTGGGGAAGTGGGGAAAAATACGTGCTTTGTTTGTTTGTGCTTATCAGATTTTAAACTAACAACCGTGTCTTATTCAAAATAATTTACCAAAAACCAAAATTTCAGGTGGAATTGGTGCAAAGCGATTCTGTTCATCGAAGGATCTAGGCAACTACTGTAATTATGTAAAAAATAAGGGCGATCAAATGGAATATCGATCGTGCATATTTACATGCGACACTGACGGCTGCAATCACTCGCATACATTCGGTTTGAATAGGATAATTCTAATTAGTGCGATATTTGTAATAATTTTAAAAATGACATTCTGAAAATGGAAAATTTTTAACATTTTCTCAAAACGAAATCATTCCGTCCCACACAATTTTACTTGACTTGAAACGATCAAGTCGAATAAATAATAGAATTTAAGTACAAATAATATTTTGTAAGCTCTGACATTGAAATAAAATTCATCTTTGTACAATATTTTTGTATATTAATTGCGTCTGATGGTCTCGAATATTCGGCAACAGAAAACAGTTCCAGTCCAGTACGGCAACAATCGAGATATTGTTTGATCTCTGGATATGACTTCATTAGACAAACCTATACATATATTGCCCATCTACTCTATATATATATATATATATGTGGGAAAATACTGTATCAGCAATATGCATCCTACGTCCAACTGCCGATTTAAAAATAGCACAACTTCGAACGGGACACTGTCCAAAAAAAGGAGCATTTTCCCGTAAAATTTAGAAAAGGATTCATAAAAACAAGCAGTGACAGCTGAATTCATTCTCTTTCTCGGCAATTTTAAGAAACCTTTTCCGAGCTATTCCAAATAATGACTCCATGACTCCAACAACAAAAAGTGATAACTAAACTGTTTTGAATAGTTTTTATTTCTATGCATGTATTATAGACGACAATAATTCTCTAAATAATGCTAGCAAAAATTGATTACAAATAGGCTCTGGGTACTAACACTTTAAGCAATATTTAAATTTTAATTCGTAAAACGTAAAATGATCCTGTTCGAAAACAAAAATATATTGAGCCGACATAAATGTTCGTGCAACATAACACATTTTGTTGTTTATTTCTATTTTTTTATTTTTATTTTTACTTTTACTTTTAATGTGTATTCTCAAAATACATACATCAATACTTACACATAAATATTTTCTTTTTTTTTTTCAAATGTATTCTGCTCTCATCAGCCCTGACTATAAAATGGCATCCATAGATACACATAAATGCCATTCATTTTCACTTATTCCTAAATTGCACTCATTTTTGTGTGATGCAAAAAATTATTCTATTTTTAATGTTTTTTTTTTTAATTTTTATTTTGGACGGCTACACATTTCGGTTAAAAACAAATCAATTTTAGTTATTTTCTTTTCGGAAATTGTCACATATCTCAATAAAAAATGGTCTCCGGTAAGAAACCGGTTGATTTTAATTAGCTTTACTATAAGATAAGAGTAAATAGGTAGACAGGTGTCGGACATTTCTGTATCGAGCATATCCTTTAACTTTACACAGAATTATTGTTCTCCCTCTAGTTTTTCTAATGGTCGTCTACACAAATACGATGTCTGTCGGTCTACTATTTTAGTTATTGTCGTCGTCTTAAAATCAGAACAGTCAAGATCATTTTCGCGTTTTGTCAGTGTTGCCAACATATCGAGTATCAAATATTGAACAGTTAGGTGATAACGATTATGCGTGTTTGAATAACCGAAGTTATTCGGGCACGACACACGAGCACGCTATTCGAATAGTTTCGATGATTTTTGTCTGCTTTCCGGTAATTTTAGGTCCTTAATTCTTCCGGTTATCTCTGTCCAGTAATGTAAGACGAAAAAAAAATATATCTGCATTGAATATGAATAAGCTAATTCACGTACTATTACGCTTTAATAATCGTTTTTTGTTCCGGCATACTTATGATTTATGTTTTATTTTTTATGTGACAAACATTTATGCTAAAATTGATGTTTTAACTGAAAATAATCTGAGTGTTAAATATTTATTTATATTATTTGAAGCGAATTCATCGAAACTCTCTACTCCTTTTTTTGTTTTTTTTTTTTTTTAGATTTAGATTTAAATGTAACTTAATGTGAATAAATGTTTTTTTATTTACATAAAAATCTAATTGCTAGAAGATCAATTCGGGTGTCGTCGGAATGTATATTTTTCGTTAGGAAATAAATTTTTAATAATAAAAACGTAGGCATCTATAATTATAATACTTAAATTAAACACTTATTTATGTACAAATTATCTTAAGCTAAAATACCAGGTATGTATTGAGACAGCAGTCTTATTTTAAATCGATCCATCTATCCAATGTAGTATTAAAGAAATATTTTCATTTTTTTGGACATTAGGGGTATGCAAAAATTAAAAATATTTTCTATTTTCTTGATGTGTCATTTTGGATTTAATTTTTTTTTCTTAATCTTTGCGTTCGCTGAAGATTCTCCTTATTTACCGAATCAAATTCCGGTTTTTTTACAATTTTTCTGGAGAATCTACTGTTATTAATAGTAACAAAACATACAGTCGGTGACATATAATTAGAACTGTTTATATAGGGTGGACGGTTTAATTTAACTTTGTCCCATGATTAATTGGCCGAGGATTAGAGAAATTCGACCGATTGCAATAAAAATGACTGATTGGAAAAAAATTTCCAGAAATTTTACTAGACAAGTTGTTGTGAACGTGAATGGTCGTCTTCTTCTTACTTATTTGTGATGTCGAATTTCGCATGGAATAAAACGACTCTAATTAAAGGCTTAAAAATTAAAACTTTTTTTCAGTTTTACTCGCCTGCAGGTAGACTAAATGGTTCTTTTTTGTTTTTAATCTTTCAAATATCGATATATCGATAAGGTTTACCACCCATAGCCGTATTCAAGGAAGATTAACGGGTGAACGGACGAATGTTCTAATTAAGTGTCACAAACGTGTTTTCAGAATCGTCTTTAATTCCAATTATGAGTACAGCGATTTTGGTCAATATCAATAATGAACTGAGATACCTCTGCTGATCAGTACATACAAATCAGTAATTAAGTTTTGTGATTACCAGTGAGAAACCATTTTGTTTGTACTCCTCAGTTCGTTTTTTTTTGTTATTTTGTTTAACCAAAATTGCTGTACCGATGTTGCCATGAACCCAATTTTCGTTTTCCAATTTTATGTAAATTTTATAAATTATTGCAGAGATTAAAATTAAGCTCTTTTAAAGTGTCTCTCTCCCTCCATTCCTATAGAATACATAGCCAATAATAATCATCGACTATAAACATAAATTAAGTATCAAATAGAATTACATGCTAAAAGTCGAAAAATTCGATCAATGAATTCGCTTTCAATATTAATTAACTTAAATAAGTCAAAATATACAAAATATTTGCAATCAATA
Organism: Platyura marginata; assembly: GCA_026745375.1. NCBI lineage: Eukaryota > Metazoa > Arthropoda > Insecta > Diptera > Keroplatidae > Platyura > Platyura marginata. Next base: position 14,733 of record JANSTT010022293.1, on the reverse strand, counting down.
ATAAATTGCAAGAGAACGAGGTACATATGGTTTTTTTTTTACTTTTCAAGAGCATAATTTTTGATTTTATTTCTGAATTTTACTAAATTTTTTTCATAAATTTTTTTTTTTTTTCTTTGCTTAACTTATTTTTTAGATTTTAAATATTTTTCTTTTCTTTTTCTTTTGTAAAAATATAAACATTGCTATTATCATGCACATGTATCATGATCAAAAAAAGGGGGGGGGGATTTTTTTTTTAAAGGGAAAACATTTGAAGCGATTGCTATTTACCAGGGGATTCCCACGAATAAAATTTTGTATAGAAATATCGAAATATTAGTTATGTACAAATAGAGGGGGGAAAAAAGGAGAGAACATTCTCTTAGTATTCAATTCAAGGAATTGTGTCCATTTGATTTGGAGATTCAACGATTTCCCAACAAAATTTGACCGTCCGTCGTACCATTTTTTTTTTATATAAGCCAACGGCATTCTATATGTGAGTATTATGAGTGTTCCGTTCGTGTCTTCATGGAATGAATGCGACTAGAAAAGCAAATGAGAAACAATTGCCGTAATTAGAATTGATTTTCCATCGAGTTTTCTCAATTAAACTTTTTACAATTTTTTTTTTCGTTTAGTTGAAAACTACCGAGAATTGTACAAAAATTCTTCGTTCACCTTATTGGGATGGTTTTTTTTTAGGAGCACACGCATAATTACGTGTAGTTGCCGTATGTGGGAAATGTGAAAATTTATTTATATATTTATGAACAATGCTAGACAAATATAAGCCATTAGGAGGTATAGAATATTCTGTTTTAAAAGAATAGAGAGAAATATTTGAAAGAAGTTTGTGTGGGGGAGGCCTGCTTTACTTAATTATTTTTTTTTCTTTTTTTTTTTTCTTCAATTTTTTAATTCTTAATAAATAATATCTAAATGCTAAATATTACTCTTAAATATAGCAAAATATACAATAAATTCTTTGTACAAGTACTACAAATATCAAACTGTCCACAATCACACTAAAATTAATACTAATCAAACTCAAATGTAGTAAATATCCTTACACAATAAATATTTATGATTTTCATTTTGAAGAAAAAAAAAAAAAAAAAAAAAAAAACCAAAAATAACGAGAAAGAAGTCATCTAAATATAGATTAATTAATTATTATTATTAACTTTAATAAAGTTTTGTTTACGTCATAATTTGAATAGTATTAATTTGACCACAATTTGTGGTTGTGGTGTTAGATAGTTGTGTGGCAGTTTTTGTTATTGGTTCTTCTGAATCCGAACAACTTGACTCACTTAAATCGGACCCATGATTGCTACGCATTGCCTGCAAACATTTCGGTACATCTGGATTACTTTCTAATGTGGAATGTTGACTTGATGGCGGATGACTATAGTCAGATGTATTTTCCTCATCCGATATAATATTTGTATTTTGTTGTTGTTGTTGTTGTTGTTTTGCTATTGAACGTTGATTTGTTGTTGTCGTCGATGTGGAATGTTGAGATTTATATTTTCTAGATCGCATACCGCGAACAATTGGCAATCGAGCAAAACTACATTTTATTTAAAATTGAATTTTATTTCAAAAGAATAAGAATAAGAATAGAAAGAAAAAAAAATTTGTAAAATTTACCTTTTTCTTCTTAGCGAATAATTATAATCGGTGTCCTCACCTTCTTCGTCTGTCCAACTATCATCGCAAAATTGATTTTGCATTTTACTATTGTAAACATTTATAATCTTATTGCTACTGTTATTGCCGCAACGTATTACCGTCACTTCATTTGCATTGTTTACACTAACGAATCCGCGCCGGGCCGACGATACATCAAATGACAAACGATTTTCCAACGTTGTATTATTGCCATTGTCGGAAATACTTGACTGTGTCGAACGGCGATTTTCCGTTATAAACTCATACACTTTACGGCCTAACGTCTTTAAATTATCATCATCACTATATTCTATTCGACCGTCTAACTGTTCATTGCTATTTACCGCATCGTCAAGCTGATCGGGACTGGAACATGCATCTTGGTATGTAATATCACTGCGACTCATCGAATTTCCATTTGGACTGACCGGTGACGTTTTTTGTTGTTCTTGTATTTGATGTTGTTGCTGTTGTTGTTGAAAATATTCCTCATTTATATTACTGGACACAGCTATGTCGGTGCCATTTAAATTTTCTTCCCGTAAACAAAGCGATAATTCTCTGGATGCAGCAAATGGACTTGGGCTAGCATCCGTTTCGCTCATTTCCATTGTATCGGTTTGTGTTTCGGTGCTAACCAATTTTACTTTTCGATTTTCCGGTTCACTTTGATAGCGTCGATCTCTTGTTGGACTGGCCTTCGATATTATATATCCACTACCGGAACCATTACGTCTATGATGTAGAACTTTATGTTTTGGCTGTGGTCCGACAAAAAATGTTTTCGGTTGCGATGAACTGTCCAGGGTTGTATACAATGTGGATTTTACGGGACTCTGGAGATCAAGAGAATTTGATCAAAAATCTATCAAAAATGTGATCGAAAATTGTTTCAATTAAAATCACTTACATCTGGCGTTGTATCGGGCGTTGTCGTTGTATATTGGTGTTCCGGTGATGTTTTCGATAATGAATTATTTGTAAAGCGACGTTTGTACATTTGCATTTTGCCCAATGTGTTGCTCATCTTTTTCGACATTTTATAGCAGGGATATTTTTTCTCTCTCCTTAAAATGAGAAATCACTCAATTAATAACAGTAAAGTGTAACAGCAGCGAAGAAACATGGTCAGTTAAATAAAATTCTATTCCTTCAAATAGAAGAATCCAGAATTTGTGGTAAGACAATTAAGAGGAAGCCACCGTTGATAAGGAAGAAATTGATAACAGAGAGCATTACCGATAAAAAGACTCTGTTCCAAGCGTGTTTAACCGATCATCCGTCACACCGCCCCTTATTTCACAACGCTGACCAAACAGATTTGTTTCCATATCAAGTTTTAAGAATTTACCGGTTTTAAGACGAGAAGATTGGACAGAAAACTTTTTTTGATGACAACTTCCATATAAAAATGAATGTCGCTCGTATTCCAACTCATTTATCGACATAGGAAAATTCTGGAATTATCTCTGTCTCCCTATGAACAATCCGAGTAGAATGTTTAAGAAGCTTTAAGACAGCTGTTAGAAGGATGTCCATTTACAATTGGTTAAAATCAGTTAACATATTGGTTAACAAGACGGGATATGTCGTAATGTGTAATGATCACTCATAGGACAAGAGGACATATGCCGTCTCAAAAGTGCATAGTGTATAAATGCAAGATGTGTCCCAATAAAAGCCATATCGAACAAAGCTACTGTCCAACCAATGTGTTAAATACGTAAAGAACTTAATTTGAAAAAAAGCTCCAATACAGACAGAAGATTGTCATCCTGTCATTCTGTCTGTCAAAAATAAAATAATGTTAAATAAAATACTGCCCCACTACTTACTCGGCTATTTCCCGTTCACGTTCCTGCAAACACAACCACCAATCACTTAACTCCTTAAACAACTCGTTTGTTTTTTCTAATTTATTCTCATAAACAATACGTATATCTTGAGCATGTTTCCATTCGGCAGTACGTTTTCGTATTAATTCCTGTTCAAATTTATGGATATTTGTTCCATTCTGTGTCATTTGTTGCATGTGATTGCGAATTTCCTCTTTCCATGATTTTTGTGTTTCAAAATATTGCTTGTCCGATTGTTTTAGCAATTGTGGTCCGGCAATTTCTAAATGATTCAACAGTATCTTAAACGATGGTCGATTTTTCGGTTTAACTTTCCAGCATAGCCGAACAATTAAACTAAATCCATCGGGACACGTTTGTGGTATTGGCAAATGTAATGAATTATTTCCAACACCCCAAATTATCGCCGATGAATCAACATCTTTATATGGAATTTCACACGTTAGCATTTCCCACAGAACAACACCGTACGACCAGATGTCAACTTTTTCCGAACACGGTTCGTTTCGAATGACTTCCGGGGCCATCCATGCAACAGTTCCAGCAAAACTCATTTTCGTACTTATTTCGTTCCATTCTCGGCTCGTTCCGAAGTCGCTTATTTTAACTATTTCATGTTTACTTATTAATATACTAAAAAAAAAATATTAAAAAAATTGAAAAAAATACTCCAAATAACTAAGAACAAAATATTACTTTGGACTTTTTAGATCCCTGTGAATAATCTTATGTGAGTGTAAGTACTGCATACCAAGAGCTATTTGTTTGGCCCAAGATACCAATCGTGTTGGTTGAACAACTTCTTCATCTTTTAAAATATTTTGCAGAGGTCCATACGGACAAAATTCCATTATAATACAAAATACTGGTGCTTGGGTGCATACACCTCTGCAATTAAATATTTAGTAGGAACTTTACCATTGAACAGCCATAGACCAAAGAAAATGACTTACTTAAATTTAATAATATTTTCATGGTCCAATTTTCTAAGATGTTTAATGTCAGTTTCTTTTAAATCGCGGACCTTTTTCACAGCCACAATTTCGTTCTTTAATTTGCCACTGAAAACGGTTCCCTGTGCCCCAGATCCCAACCATTCCAAATCCGATATACTTTCGAATGGAATTTCCCATTGTTCCAATTTGCTGGTTTTCTCAATAACCGCCGATTTGTCTATTAACGATAAAAATGGTCGCATACATCCTAAAATGTTGTCAAAAAGTCCAATTGGTTTGCCAGACGTGCCAAATGCAGCTGGACATGGATGATCTGCACTACTATCGGTAGCATCTTCATTTTCATTAAATTGCGGTTCATTATCTTGTCTTATGCCCATTTGGTTGAGTTCTTTCTGGATGCAAATCATACTGTAAATGAGAGAACAATTATTTGTTTGTTTACTCTGTCCCCAGGGGAATGATAAGAAGTTACGAACATGAAAGAGCAATCGAACAAGTTAATGGATGTTGAATGATATGAAATCTTTGTTAGTTACCGGCCACCGTGTACACTCTAATAGCAGCATCAACATTGAAAAACCAAAGCCAAACTGCCCATACAATAATGCAAAAAACAATCTCTAGTGGAAGAATAATTTTAGATAAAAACGATGGTCGGTACTCCTCTAACAAAAAAAATATCAATTCTAATAATAAAGCCTCAATCATCATAATCGGCGAATAGATAGATTACAGTAACCAAAAAAAGTATTCGTACACACATTATACTAAAAGAACTAAGTATACCAAAATGATGACATTATTTTTAGGAGTCCAAAGACTCCCATTGATTTTACAATAATAACCGCACTCCTTGTTATTACTTCTACTCTTCATGGAGCCACTCCATCATCTAGAATACCTCGTCAAGTCCAGTTTTCATTAGGAAGCTTGAGTAAATTTAGGGACGAAAGGTCTCTCTCAACTAGGCTAATGATTCTCCCCCAGATAATCTCCCTTTTTGCAGAGGTGGACTCCGCATTCTGATGTATTGAGGTTTTTTCTGCTTTATCACAGAGCCTGCACGTGTCCCTTTCTTCCAAACCTAGTTAGCTTAGGTATTCCTTGAGCTAACCGCACTCATAGGAAGGATTCATTATTTGTATCTGAAGATATTTTTAATAAGCTTGGTGCTGTCTAATAAATAGATTAGTACATTTTGGGAACATACTTAACGTATTTATGCAGAATGTCAGGAGCTCCCCAAGGATCCCGACTTATTATTGTGTTTATTTATTAACGATTTTCTTCTCAATGAAAACACGAGCGTGCGATAAGTGAAATTAAGACAAAGATGACATTAAACAATAATATGGAGTGAGTTTAATCAAATAAATCTTGCCTTGCTAAGTTCCATTACTTATTACGAATAAAAACTTTATTGTAATCTTCAGATCCTGACTTGATTCGAAAATAATTAATTCTACCATCACACCGACTCAACAACCCTATGGAAAACAATTATGACACCATTAGACATTCCCAATACTTTTGTCAAGTAAAAAAAAATCATTAAAAAGGTATAGCTACTTATGACATTTCTATGTTTGCTTCACAGAACCACCCCCCACCCACAAATTTAATGCAATTTTCAGAAGGACGGGAATCATTGCAAACCCCATCATGTAATTTGTTTGGAATGCTTGAAAATTGTACTTTAAGTACTTTGTTTATTTAACAGAGAATGGGGGGGAAGGGGTAACAAAGGTTTTGAATGGGATAATGTTAGGAATACAATACAGAGGTAATAGAAATGGAATGAAATGGTTCAGTGGAGGCGGTGCAGAACTTTGTTCATCTGTAACTATCGTTTTTCCTCCAAATCGGATTTAATTTTACATGAACATGCAAGAAAAGCCAGAACGAGCTGTGAGAACTGTTAAGATTCCATCTCAACAGGGAGATAGTATTGAATTGAGTATTGGGTTGATGCGCCTCGACCTATTTAGATCTATTGTGTCCTCCCCGCTTCTTACTTCTATTTTCATGGAGCTACTCCATTATCTAGAGTACCTCGTCAAGTCCAGTTTCCTTTAGGAATTTTAGGATCTTGAGTGGATTTATGGATGGAAGGTCCCTCTCGGCTAGGCAGTACTCCTCCAGGTGATCTCTTCTTTTGTGAATGAGTGTTCCGCATTCCGTGATGAGATGTATTGGGGTTTCATTCTTCACAGAACCTGCACGTGCCGCTTTCTTCCAGACCCAGCTTCTTTAGGTGCCCCTTAACCCAGCAATGGTCTGTCAGGAATCCTGTCAGCATTCTAAGTCTGTTTTTGCTAATTCTTATACTAGCCTCATACCTCTTTCGATTATAGTTCCCGAGTAGTATTTTGGATTGCCTTAGCTTAGAAAGTTCACTCCATTGCTTGGCTCTTCTCTCTTCTTCCTCCTTGTATTGGATACAAATATTCTATGATTTTAATGGGCACAAGAAGAAAACTCATCAACGTGCACAACCAATTCCCATGAGTATTTCTTTAATATTCGTAACAGAAACATCATCAGCTGTACACTGACATGGAGTTTTTTTTTCAAGATTCGCTTTTTGAATTTAAGAGAGCAGAATCAGGTGTCTTTAGGGATCTTTTCAAAAAGTAATTTGCTTCAAATGTTCGTCAATTTTGTGATAAAATCGCGGCTCACCATAGTAACCAAATTCCCATCTATCTATAAAGTCAGCAAAAATGCCCGCTTCGCCTGTCATCTAATTAAGAGTTAGACGTAAGATAAAAAAAAAAAAAAAAATTAACTTAAAAACTTTTCGTGCTCTTTCGTATGATTCGACAGTGACCTTTGTTGGTAGGTACGCATAGCATATATGCACTTGCTGTTGTCACATATTATTGTTGTTGTTGTTATTATTATTGTTTAGTTATTTAAGATTTGATAATTTTATTTTGTTTATAAATAGTTTACGAAAATAAGTGGCATGTCAAAGACCCCTCCTATAAATAGTTGCAGGATATTTATAATAAAACACCAAAGCACCAACCAATAAACATCAAATAACATGACCTTTGTTTAGTAGAAATATATAAAAACATTCTTATCAGAAAAACATGTGAGCACGGTTAATGTAAGTGCCCCATTGCCTTTTAAATTTTTTTATTTTTTTAATAACTTTTATCTATTATAGGTATATGATATGATTTAGCAAACATGTATAATAATAATAAATATAATTATATGTACAGAGAAAAATATTGTTATCGACAACACTTGTTAAAATATTTGAACTTACACACACACACACATACATATACCATATATAAAGAAACGATATACAACACAAAAACAATTTTTTTTTTTTTTTTTTGATAAATTACCTTTTTGTGATGGTTTTGCCATAACTATTAGGTGGATCATTATTTCTGTTCCAAAATGAGGTAATGTAAAATACCATTTTTCAATCTTGATATGTTTTTTTTTTATTGATGGATAAGAAGAAGGAACACAGAATGTTTTAACATCAAAATCATGCCACACTACTCTATATATATAAGGATTGTTTTTTTTTTTTTTTGTTAATTAAATTAGCAAAACTTAATGTATAGAAATAGACCTAATTCACAATATTTTTTTTATTTTAAAAAAAAACACGTCGCCATCCACACACACTATATACCACCAACAATCAGGCAGTGTCGATAGAGGGTATTCCGAACTGTATGTACCTATTTAGAAATATTTACGTATATCCCAACCAACAACAACAACAACAACAAATTGAAAGAGAAATGATATCGATTCGTTTTCCAGGAAAAATGCCAAAAAGAAATTTGGGATGACGGGGTGGGGGTGTTTTATATATATATTGATCGTAAAATTTCCGTTAGTGCGTACAACTTGAGATGGAAACGAAAACGGATCTACGCCACTACTGTACAGTGTGATGTGGGAAATAACACCAATGCCAATGCCAATGCCAAAAAAATTTACTTGCCACACACAATATTTCAATATAAATAATTCTAAATATGATGATAACGAGAGAGAGAAATGTCAGATGAAATATATTTACTCAACACATCACATCACATTACACTTAAAATAATCAATTAAGTCGTCTTCAATCTTAACAAAACAAAAGATACTTTCTTATCACAAAATTTAAGGTACAGCAAAAAGAGAAAAGCAATCTATTAATGGGTATTTAACGTGAATATTAAACAAAACGAGGCTTGTGCGTAGTTCCTTTATGTGTTAAATGTTGTCTTATTATAAATAATTTTACCTGGAGCCGACGTTATATTAAATAGCCACAACGTTTATATTCCATAAAATATACTAATAGAGTAGCGGCAGCTAAAAATTGTGTGTGTGTTTTTTTTTTATTGGAGATTAACTAAATACCCGAATCAGACCTAAATAGAGAATCATTAAATATTGGTGACGTACAATTGGGATTATTTTGCCATTTATCAGAGGGCACCCAGTATTAATTATGTTGTGGGAAGAGATTATATAATAAAATATTCACCATGTCGTTTTGTTCTTCCGCAAGAGAACATTTTAAATTACTGGGAAATTTTGGATAAAATATTAGTCTATGGATGATAATACAAGGAGAGACCTACTGTTTTATAAATGTTTTCTGGTGAAATGCACCGTCGTCAACATTATAACATAAATGTTTTTCCAATAAAATGTCCCAGTTTAAGAAAAGCTTTTTAGGAAATTTTCATGGGAATCCCAACGTCTGAACAAAAAGGAATATTGGAATAGTAACAGCTTTTGATATAAAATCTATGTCTAGATCTCGTAAGAAAAGTCAGAAATTAACCATGTTCTGTCTGTGTCCATTGGAAGTTTTATCGTTTTGCTAAGAACGTCGGCCATCGGCCATCGGCCAATGAGATAAAATATTCTTCCACATCAATAACCAGATAAATTGTCCACACAATAATGGAACAAATTAGTATTTTGATTATTGCAAGAAAATTATCCCAATTCCTATTATTATGGTTCCTGTTCCTGTTATTATGGTTTGGAGGAGAAATGTTTAGTTGACAATCTTATAGATAAGATTACGTAATGGTTCCTATACGGGTAATTCAATTTGATAAACTAAACTTTCAAATTCTGTAACCAATTTTGGTGTTTATTGCTCTCATATCAGTTTATTAGTAGATTAAGCTATTCGCTAACAAACCTCGTCTTTACCACAGCTAGTAGGAGAGGGATAGGAATTCAAGACTCAAGCTTGGCTACAGGGCTAAATATACATTTTTAGGATGAAATTATGAGATCAACGTCAGAGCAAAACTATCCTACTCTCGAATAAAAGTGAGGAAACTCACAAGAATTTCTTTTTGAGCATAGACAATTCAAAGTCCAGTTCTACAGAAACTGAAAGTGATAGCGGTCTTATCTCTCACCGTGGTTGGATGAGGGGGGGGAGGGGAGACGTTCACAAGGAATCCCCTACGTGGTGTATGGGGGATCGTGACCAGAATGGTCTTGATACCTGTACCGATGGTTACTCCCGTCCACATTACGGTCATCTACCAGCAATGAACCCGTAAACCAACAGATTTAACGAGGGAGCTGTCCGAAACATTTGCTCTACGTATGCCCGTCCCTTTTCGGAAAAGGGGGCTAAAAGCGATTGAAAGGCGTCAGGCAAGTCTGTATAACATTAAAAATTTATGTCACCCCATCAGAAACCATCCTACAATTTATTGATCTTCTGAACTGATAATGTCCCTAATGGAGCCAAATGTTTGTGAAGTAGTTAATGACTATAACCCAGAGTTTTGTGTCGACGAACACTTGAGTTTTCTATAAATTATTGATTCTTTTTTTTGTATATTTGAAATGTTATATAACAAAGCAACGCAGCGCCAATGTGGTATATTTTTAGCATCGATTATGGACGCATATATGTACATAGAACTAATACAATTTGTTTATTTAAATATAGCTCAAATATAGGTAATAATAACTACCTACCTTATATGTACATTTTTTTTTATTGCACCATGCAGCAGTACCCTGTAACCGTAACCGGTTTTCTTTTAGTAAGTGTGTTCCAACAAAATATTTTTAGGATTAGTAGAACATGGTAGAATACAGGTAGACAAGAATTTACCTAATTTTTTTTTTTTTATTGTTGTACACTACAAAGGCGGAATACAATAATAAATAAACGGGGGTCTGAAAATATTTCGACCTATTCTATTTATTTATTTAGTTTAAATGTGTACGTGAAGAAAATGTTTTTTTTTTTTTTTATTATTATTGATTGCAGCCAAGCTATAAAAATGAAGAACTGAATATAACGCAGGTAAAACTGCACAGGTAGTTTTTTTTTCTTCTGTATGAACAAATTGCAGCATTTCTACTATCTGAAGTGCTAATAACACCAAAATGTATTCTATTTGGTTTGGATTTAGTTTATCGTAAATATTTCACTTGTTTTTGTTTGCTATTTAAGAGATAACGTTAGCGTTTCAATGTTTTTTTCAATATTTTGCTTGCGTTCCGAGTTCACTCTTACGAAAGTTACATTTTTTTTTTGTACGTACCTTGTAAACAAAACCCATCAAATAACTAGTCCACAGAAATTCCTTTGTATTAATCAAACATTCTATATAAACAACACAAATAATTCGTTCATTAAAACCACTTTGTTGATCAGTTTTCAATAAATATTCATCATTAATATAACAACAAAATATCACTCTTGCAACAATGGTTCACTTAACAATGTTGATGGATGATGATCCCAAAAACCAAGATGGCGACTCTCTGACCATTTTGCTTTCTTTACGCAACACCAACACTACACCAAATGCAATCTATATATATATATATAATAAATAATATGTAGGAGCGGAGTACGGACGTGTGTAGCGCTAGCGTGCTATAAAATGAATGTCAAGTGGAGAAAAAAAAAATCGTTGTTTCTCGTTTCAACTAGTTGTTTTTTGGGAATGGCATTTCACCGCTTCTAAAAAAAAAATTAACCTGTTTGGGCTGCTGTAAAAATGGTGATTACATAATGTGCGTACGTGCGCGAAGGAGCAAAAAGGAGAACGGGGAAATAAAGTAGAAAGTCTCTACACCTACGTTGTTTTTTGTTTACAATATTGCTGTACATATTTTGTTAATTTGTACCAAAAAATCATGAGAGTAAATACAATAGAAAAATGACCTCAAATGGCCGTAATTTTGAACGAGGATTTAAAAAACTTCATTTGATAATTATAAACGGCGATATAAGTGAAGATAAATCACCTCTCACCAGATTTATCTATGGATTTACGTTCACCGTCTCAATAGTGTAGTTTTATCCTTTAGGTTCAACTTCATCAACAGTACAGGGTTGTTGGGTCACAATAGATCAAACGGGTCGCTGTGAATCCAATCTTTTAGATTAAGATTATTGCCAAAGCTTAAGTTAAATGTTAAATCAAGTCTAACAAAAATCTAAAAGGCTAGCCAAAACCTTTCTCATTATGAACAACGTTCTTAAAGACGTGCTCTTAAAATATTAATTTTTTGCCTATGAAAAAGAAAATTTTTATTTTATCCTTCAACCCTTTATCGACAAGGGCTAGTGATGGCAGTAGTTTCGAATCGAATCTACTACATATTTTATATGAACATTTTAAATATAATAATTGCTCTCATTTATTAGGATGCCCACGGTGGTGTCATTGGGGCTGGATTTTGCAAATATGACATAACAACTGCACTTACACTTAACATAAACGAGGACAGTACCTGAAAAACAAACAAGAATACCCATTGGTTATGCTAATGTTAATTTTCATAGACTATTCATTACCTGTTTTGCATCATCGCTAGCCCTTGAATTAGCAAAACTAATGCAGGAACAATAAAGTGCTAACCATGCGGACCATTTTAATTTCATCATCAGACCACACATTGAAAATATCATTCCTAGAAGTATAAAAAATGTTAATCGCTTCCGACGGTTCCATTTGATTTATAAGAAAAAATCTAATCTAAGAATCTTTTTTTTTTTTCTGACCTTAGAACAAAAAATTTCTTTAAGAAGCTCTGGATATAGAAATTTAAACAGAACTTTGGTTTTAGATTGTAGGAAACAGTTACAGAAAGGTCTCCTGATCAACTTGTATTGCTATGAATAAATGAGCGACAGCTCCTATGCCTTCAAATAATGGTCGAGTCAAAATTGGCAAAAAAGTTCTCCTTAAATGAGATGGGACAAAAGATATTTATGTTTCATACAAATTTTTCGATGGAAGGAGACTGGGAAACTGTGTAAGATCCAAATTTACATCTTCCACCACTAGTTATTGTTGTGGTTAATTTACAAACCTAATATATTCATATAGTCTGGCATTAGATCCTCTCCAGCTTGGGTTTGATTTGCTGGTGGTTTATATCTTGTAACCTTATCAACTCGACGTGGATCAGCTGCTGCATTTATACTCATCGTTGTAAAAAATTAATTAAACACTATTTATATTTAATATTTGAATCTCCACCAAAATCAGCCCCTTTAATTTACAGCAATATTATTTTTAAAAAGACTCAAAAAATTATTTAATTTTGACAGCTGTGATGATCAATACGCTTTCCTCGCTCTAACACATTTCCAATTACGTATCCGTCCCTCCCTCTCTTACATGTGAGAAAATTCGCTGATGTTTCTTAAAAAATGTCCGAAATATCCCCGTCACGTGGTTTTCTGGGATCAAATTTAAAAAAACAGGGTTAGCTAAACTACTTGTGGGCCATACACACATCTCGCTTTAACTCACATCATTTCCGATTCATGTGACCCTTTCTAAATTTTATATTAAATTTGTAAATCAACGTCTAATTTAAACCATATTTAATTTAAAGAAATTGTTTGAACTCTTAGTATGCTAGTTTTCAATGTTTTTTTTTAATTTTTGCAAACACTATACGTAGTCTATTTATGTAACATTTTCCTCTATTTAGATATCTCTAAGGACGGTATGTTTTTGGCCATAAAGAAAATTTAAAATTTAATTTGAAATTCAACATGAAAGATAATATAAGTCTGGTTTTTACTGACAGTTCGCAATGCTGCCAATAGCTAATTTAAAAAATATATTTAATGGCGAAAATCAATAGACCTATACTATAGACTGGATATTTTTTTAACGCCTTCAAATTGCTTCAATTGATTCGGTGTAAAACAAGTAGAATCGGCTGATTGAAATTTTTGAAAAACTACCTTTAAACGTTATAAACTCGTAAATAAATAAATGTAAGTAATATAATTTAACTGTAGATATATTTATTTAAAAAAAATAAGAATCATTTTAATATGAAATTGTAATTTAATTATTGTCGGCCGAAAGTTTTTGACCAACTCAATAAATGTCAAAATTTGTTTCAAGTTGAAAACATAAGAAAAAAAAATTGACTGTCATTTGCACTCGTTTATTTTTTTTACCCAAAATGCAATTTGTTCCAATATGGCATTTGAATGTTCTCAAAAGTCAGCCATTTTAGAGGATTCGGTGTGAAAAATTTGTCTTGAATTTTGCAACAATTCATATTTCTCTTCGGTAAGCCTTGAAATTGATTCAATTACTGTTAAAACAATCATGTACGTATTGTAATTAATGTGGTCATTACTATTATTGTAAATATGATAAAAAATGTGTTAAATAAGTGGATATAAAAATCGTTTTTAATGATTTGCTAGACGTTTCAAACCTAATCTACCTATTATGAACAAAGTTTTTTTTTTTTTTTTGTAATGGAAAAGAAGCTCAAGAGATAAGACACATGGTGAACGAAAAATTACATTTTCAACTGTAGGAACATATCAAAAAAAGTAAAAATTTTCGTTTTTTTATATCGAACAAGTGATTTTTGTAATTTTTATATCAATATTGAAACATGCGATCAGCCACTCCTTGATCTTTTTTGCCTTGGGAATGGATACTGGTGGTAGGTCATCTTTTATTCGTTTATTTCGTGTCTTTAGTTCGCGAAATTTTTAATGTAATAAAAATAGATAGTTTGCCCGACATATTTTCTTTGTATCTGCAGTTCCTATAATAAGCAGATTTTTACATTTTCTTTTTTTTTCTCTTCTTTTTCTATATCATACAAAAATAAACGAAAAAAAAAAAAAAAAAAAAAAAAAAAAAATTGGGGTTTTTGTTTAAAAAATTAATTAATAAATAATGGTTCCATTTTGGTTTGTTGCTTTTTTATTTTTTAAGAAAAGATTATTTGTTTTT